>JAGHMJ010004489.1:0-12500 GCA_018749465.1 Paracanthobrama guichenoti | reverse complement strand
TGGATGGCCGGGTGCGTGTGCGTGGCTTCCCTGGGGAACACATGGCACCAGGATGCACTATGGGAAGAAGGCGAGCCGGCGGAGGCAGTGTGATGCTTTGGGCAATGTTCTGCTGGGAAACCTTGGGTCCTGCCATCCATGTGGATGTTACTTTGACACGTACCACCTACCTAAGCATTGTTGCAGACCATGTACAGCCTTTCATAGAAACGGTATTCCCTGGTGGCTGTGGCTCTTCCAGCAGGATAATGCTCCTGACACAAAGCACAAATGCTTCAGGAATGGTTTGAGGAGCACAACAACGAGTTTGAGGTGTTGACTTGGCCTCCAAATTCCCCAGATCTCAATCCAATCGAGCATCTGTGGGATGTGCTGAACAAACAAGTCCAATCCATGGAGGCTCCACCGCGCAACTTACAGGACTTAAAGGATCTGCTGCTAACATCTTGGTGCCAGATACCACAGCACACCTTCAGGGGTCTAGTGGAGTCCATGCCTCGATGGGTTTTTCGTAGTCAATCAGTGAATTGGCAGGTCTGGATAATAGATGTATTATTCCATTACTGTACATGTCACATGATTCAGGCTGATAGTGGTTTTATTGTTTCAATTGACCTTCAAAACACACACACACACACACACACACACACACACACACACACACACACACACACACACACACGCCGCGCATACAGTTTGGCCTTTCTCTGTCTCCACTGATTCACGCTTGTGTTCGGCTGTTTTTCGGTGTGTTTGGGGAAAAAGGCACCAAGCGAGAAAGTCATTTTCAAACCGTTGCAATGACTCCTTCAATCTGGAAATGATACATGTTCTGTTTTCATTTTTCCATGGTGAGGGGATAGTAAATAGAGCAGCGAATCCTCTTCCAAAACCTCTGCCTTTGCCCTCAGCGTAATCAAACTCAAGACACTAACGAAGCTTCACAGGGTAAAACAAAAAGAGAATTCTTCAAAATGAGACGAAGGAAACGTGCGGCTCGTCCTAATCCTGCCTATTGTTACAACCACATCTGAAGACGGAGACGTGGGTGGTTTGACTGGTGGTTAAAGATCTGGGCTGGTGACCAAAAAAGGTTGCAGGTTCAAATCCCGCCTTGAGCAAGGCTCTTAAAGGGACAGTTCACCCCAAAATTAAAAAGTATGTCATCATTTACTCACCATTCTGCAAATCATCTGATTCTTAAACGAGTCGTCAGTAATTCCAGTTTCACTTCCTCTTACAAAGCTATGCAACAATGTAACTAATTTGCATAATGCCGGTTTATGGTCTTGATTGGCTGAAGCGTCTCTTTGCCCCGCCCTCACACACTGTAGTTGTGTCTGAGGCTGGAAGAGTTTGGTTGGTGTTGTTCATGTGGAGAAGACGCTGTTTTCTGCTGCCAAAGCAAATCCACTTTGACGAGATTGATACGGTAAAACCCACGCCATCATTACTGTTGAGCTGAGATTCAGATATGATAATGAGCGTTTGCTTTCTGACCAATCACAACACACTTGCATACTCTTCTGCTACACACTCAAAAGTATGTGCTTTTTCTTCACAAAAAGAGTATATGCTTTTAGGTCGTAGTGAATTGGGACGCAGCAATAGTCTCATCTCCCTTTCCCTTTAAAAGCCGATTGTGCGAGAGCATGAGCGGATTCACTATTTACATGAGAGACTGAACGCTTCTCCAGAGAGGAATCCTGTTATTTTTAATATTTAAACGTGTCTGTGTGTGTGTATGTATGTGTGTGTGTGTGTGTGTGTGTGTGTGTGTGTGTGTGTGTGTGTGTGTGTGTGTGTGTGTGTGTGTGTGCGCGCTGCTGCGCGTCCCTGTGTGTGTAATAATCAGAGTGTGTGTGCGCTGTGCTCCGCCTATAGGCTCATATTACTAACACACCCTTTAAATAACACACAGATACTGCACTATTGACTTTAGAGCAGGTTTGTGTTGGTCAATGGTCAGTGGTTTTCAGTTCCTCACAATAGCAGCGCTCCAACAATGCTCCTGAACACACCTGGTGTTCAGACCAGACGCCCATGGGTGAACAGATGCGCCAGTGCGTTTGATATTTAAACACCGTGAGCTGGACGTGAACATGAGGACTGCGTCCGGCTGACACTAGCAGAACACACTTGAGTCGCGCCTGGTGTCACATTGCGCCGGGTGTGTGATAGGGTGTTTTTTGACCTTGGATGCATGCAAACCTGTTGTACAAGACTCTAAAACCAAATCAGGAAACTTTAAAATAGCACTTTAAAGGATGGCATTGGCAGTATCGGATCGGTCTGCTGATTGCAGCGTGGGACTGGGAGGTAAAACCAGGAAAACCTCCTCCATTAAGTGCTTAGTTTAATCCACTTACGGACGGCAAGCCATTGATAAAAGCAAAATTAATCAGAGCGGTGGGGAAAACCCTTCAGGAATAATACCTTAATGAAGCACACGCTCTCTGACCGCGACTAACCTCTGCTGACACACTTCATTCACATATATGAGCCTACAGTGCTGAAATAAAGCTGTGATTGTACTCTAGACACACTCTTATTGTCCTCCCAGAACAATTAATTTCCTTTATAACACACACACACACACACACTGAGACTGACTTTAACCATCGCTCCACGTCTGTTATCTTCACGCAAATGTCGTCCAAACATGAGACACCCAAGACTGTGTTATGCAACGCCCCCTGAGAAATGTGTTCAATCCCAATCACACAGAACTTGCTCACACCGTTTCCTCAAACCTACAGCATGTGCTCCTGATGTCAGGGCGGACTCAGAAGACAAGCGCTTTCTTTTAAAGCCTTGCAGCCTTGAGTCTGTGTCTCCAGTGTATATTAATATCATTAAGATACTATTATAGTTTTTATTCTTATTTTGAATTAGTTCTTATTTTTAAATGTTCCATTTTAATTTAAGTTTTAGTAATTTGTTTCTGTTTCAAAATAAAATGTTATATTTGTTTTATATATTGTTTTATATTTATATATAAAATTAGTTTTTTCATGGCTTTAGTTTTAGTTAATAACCCTGATCTAATTAAATTAGTCCTATTTTGTGTATTTTCGAGTTCTAATAATTTTGTCGTATATTTTGTCATTTTTATAATTTTTAAAAATATATCTATACTGTTTTTATTCAGTTTTCTTTGCATTTTAATTATTTTAGGACAAGTTCAACTACGCAAAACTTTGACATTTTTATGGTTTTAGTTAGCTATCATAACCTTTATCGGATTTAATTCGTTCTTATTTGTGTATTTTCATTTTTAAAGTTAGTTCATTTAGTAATTTTGTTGCATTTTATTTTTAAAAATAATTTCTTTACATTTTTATTAATTTTTAATTTCTGTTTTGGTTTATCAGCAACTAAATACAAATAAGAAATGTTTAAATAGAATTTAAAATAAATTTAAACTTTCAATAAAGTTTTTTTATTTCATTTTAAGGAGCGAAATTTGTTTTTTTATGGTTTTGGTTTTATTTAACTATAATTACTATAACTATATTTTTCAGTTTATTTCAGTTTCAGATTTTATTTTATAATATGAGAAAAAAAAAAAACTCTTTTCATGGATTTAATGTTATTTAACTATAATAACCCTGATCTAATTTAATTAGTTCTAATTTGTATTTTCATTTATTATAGTAATTTTGTTGTATTTTATTTTTTATTTCTGTTTTAGTTTATTACAAGTTAAACTAAATGAGAAATGTTAAAAAAAAAAATGTTTTAATAAACTTCAAATCATTTTTTATTTCAGTTTAATTTTATGTAACGGAAAAATCATGTTTTTTTTACTATAATATAATGTGATTTCCCGGCTGTCCGGTCACATGCTGACCGTGAGCGGAAGGCTCCTGAATCCTCTGGCGCTGTGACTCCGGGACAATGACATTGTTGTTTTCGAGTCATTCCTGTGCCGTTTTGGCTGGAAAGCAGGTGCAGAATCCATCAGGATTCCCTCATGCTTCATTCAGCCCAGATATCATGTGACATGCTTTAATAATGCCTTCCTCTTCAACATAACCCAATCTCAATCCCTCAGTTATTCCGCGTTCGGCCACAACACTGACCTGCCAAACGCTGAGCCTTCCCGTGTTTAGTTTACACATCAATCATCCCAAATCACAGCAGATCCATTTGCCTTCTTATGTAACCTCTGAGACCAGCCCAGATCATTTCAATACATTTACACACACTAGAGAGTCTTTCTTGTTGCACAGTAGCAAAGCGTGAGACCACAAGACTGAGACGGGTTACATAAGACATCATTATACGACTGTATTCTCAGAAACATGGTCTGAATCAACACTGCAAAAAATATTAATTTCTTCAGTGTTTTTGTCTTGTTTTACAGTGCAAAATATCCATCCATCTCTATCAAAACCTAGTAACTAGCCTAGGACATGCTAACAATGTGCTAAATCATGCTAGCAACATGTTAAGCTCTATTGAGCTCCTAATTCATTAAAACATGCAAAGCATTTAATATGTGCTAATTCATGGTAGAAACATGCATGCAACGTGCTAAATCATGCTAAAAAATGTTAACAACATGCTTATTCATGGTAGAAACATACTAACAATGTGCTAAAATCATGTTAGAAATGTTAAATTATGCTATAGCCTAAATGTGCTAATTTATGCAAGTAGCATGCCAGCAATGTGCTAAATCGTCATAAAACATGCTAGCAATGTGCTATATCATGTTAGAATCATGGTAGCATTGTGCTAAATCATATTAGCAACTTGTTAAGAATGAGCTAAATCATGCTAGCAACATGTTAAACATGTTAACAGTGAGGTAATTCATGTTAGTATCATAGTAACAGCATGTTAAAACATGCTATCAATGTGCTAAAAGATCTGTAACACAATGCTAGCAAATGTGCTAATTCAGGCTAGAAACCTGCAAGCAACATGCTAAAACATACTAGCAACAAGTTAAATCATGTAAATAACATGCAACGTGTTAAATCATGCTATCAAAATGTTAACAACGTGCTAAAAAACATGCTGACAACATGCTAATCCATGGTAGAAACATACTAATAAAATGCGAAATCATGCTTGCAACATGTTAAAAATGTTATGAATGTGCCAATTCATCCAAGTGGCATGCTAACACGTGCTAAATCATAATAGAAACATGTTAAAACTTGCTAGCAATTTGCTAATTGATGCTTGAAACATGCTAACAATATGCTAAGTCATGCTAGCAGAATGTTAAGAATGGGAAAATCATGCAACATGTTAAACAAGCTAACAGTGAGGTAATTCATGGTAGTATCAAACTAACAGAATGCTAAAACATGCTATCAATGTGCTAATTAATGTTAAAGCATGTTCACAGTGTGTTAAAGCATGCTAGAAAAATTTTAACAATATGCTAATTTATGGTAGAAACATGTTTAACCATGTTAACAAAGTGCTAAAACATGATAGCAACATGTTAAATCAAGCTAGCAATGTGCAATTGCATCTTTATAACAAATAAAGCACATGTTTGTTAACGTGTTTTAACCATGTTTCTAGCATGTTTTAACATTGCTATCATAATGTAACATGTTTTAACATTAATTAGCACATTGCTAGCATGTTTTAACATGCTCATTGTTAGCAAAAACTGAAGACCTTCAAACTTTAAGCTTCTCCAGTAAATGTATCGTGATTTCAGAATGTTTAGACATTTGTTCTGGACAACATTTGTGATAAAGCGTCATATGAATAAACTAAACCTTCAAAAAGCAGAGACAAAAGAAAGATCAGAAAAGAGGAAATCTGATCGCACTCGCACCTCATAATGGTAGTCCATGCACGTGAGATCTGTCCAGCAGCGGTCACCTCTGATCTTGATCAAACCCTGATGACACGAGAGAAAGACAACGCAATCAAACCACACTTACAAAATAATCATTCAAAGGCACAGCAATCAATGGCATTTAGCTCATGTGATACTTACTGTATATGCTGCATGATGCTAGCATGATTTAACATGTTGCTAACATGTTTTAACACATTGTTAGCATTATTTCACTTGTTGCTAACATTATTATTAGCATGAATTAGCATGTTACTAGCATGATTCAACATGTTTCTATCATGTTTTAACATTGCTATCATTATATAACATTTGGTTAACATGAATTATTATCTTTGCTGGCATGATTTAACATGTTTCTATCATGTTTTAATGCATTGCTAACATGATCTAACACTTAATGATCTAACACTTAATTAACACTTAAGTTTTAACATTAATTAGCATGTTGCTAACATGTTTTAACATGTTGTAAACATGTTAACACATTTCTAACATTATTTAACAAGTTGCTAACATGTTTTAGCATTAATTAGCATGTTTTAACACATTGCTATTGATTTAGCATTTTGTTAACATGAACTAGCATGTTGGTAATATGAATTAGCACATTGATAACATGAATTAGCATGTTTTGCTAACATGATTGAACATGTTTCTATCATGTTTTAACAGTAATTAACATGTTGCTAACATGTTTTAACATAACACATTGCTAGCATTCATGTTGCTAGCATGATTCAACACTTTGCTAGCATGAATTAACAGATTTTATCACATTGCTAACAAGAACTTACATGTTGCTAACATGTTTTAGCATTACACATTGCTAGCATTCATGTTTCTAGTATGATTTCACATGCATGTTTCTATCATGTTTTAACAGTAATTAACATGTTGCTAACATGTTTTAACATAACACATTGCTAGCATTCATGTTGCTAACATGATTTAACACTTTGCTAGCATGAATTAACAGGTTTTAACACATTGCTAACAACAATTATCATGTTGCTAACAAGTTTTAATATGATTGAACACATTGTTAGCATTAATTAACAGGTTTCTAGCCAGTTTTAGCATGTTATGACAATGTTATGGCTCATATAGTCTGATGTAGTGAGAATATGGAGCTCAATTTTGTTCAGAGACTCAAACTGAGAAAAATATGCAATTTGGAGCAGATGCTGATATCTATATGGACAGAAAGTGATGCAATTCTGATGCATGTAATGTAAATCAATGAGGTTTATTCTACTGACACTGAATGGTTGCTTTTAGGCCGAGATAATCAGGATAAATGGCTTTTATACAGGTTTAGAACAACAGGAGTATAAAAAACTGCTTTTCATTTTGTCTGAACCGTCCCTTTAAGAACTACATCATGAATGCAAAGGCTCCCCATCTGATGTATTACTGGTGGCAGGTTTTAAACACTGTAACCACTGACAGCTGCTTCTCTTAACCCGCGGTGATCTGGATCTCTCCGCACCAGCTCAACCAGGAAATCCAGATCCATGTTGAGCGTAACATACAGAGTGGGATCATTCTCAAGCGCTCACATCCCAGGAGCAGAAACCACAGCATCAGTAACTCTCGCTGCTTATCAAGTGCATTCTTGCATTTATGTCATTAAGGATAATGTAATAAGGAACGTTGGAATGAGTATTAGCTTCCTAAAATGCGATTGCACTAATGTGAAAATGACTGACTCCCACCGATCAGCTGGCTAATAAATAAAGCCAGCATTAAGAGCGTCCGGCGCAGACGTCCAACTTTCACCCCGCTTTAATAACTGCAATCCATGCCATTTACTTATTTGTCTAAATTACACAACTAGAAGATTAAATCACTTTAACATGGTAAACAGATCCAAATCATAAGGGAATCAGTCGTTTATTCCCATCTATAAGAGACATTTTTAACATGCAAAAAATAAACGTGTTTACTGTTAAAATGCATAATCTTTCTTTAGGCATGTACACTTTATTTTAGCTCTCGGTTAAACAAAATATATATCATTCATTTGGGGTATCAAACAGGCAATATTTGGTCTCTGTTTCAGAGAAAGATCAATTTGGGTTAAAGACACAATATTTAAGTTTTTGGATTAGACCATCCACTATATATTTTGTTGACTTGTGTACATTATCCCAAATGTTTCCAAGAATGTTTAAATCCAGAGAAATCATTGATTGTAACCAGGACACGGCCCGTGTGTGTGCGTTGCCTATCAGTGACATCATCCCCGCGTTCCCCTCCGGTGTTATTGTGTAGTAACCATGGCAACACAAAGCCGCTTTAATATCGGATGTGTTTTATTAGACACTGTTTGGATCACTGATGGACAGAAACTAATGATTGTTCTCCAGCTCAACACAGTTAGTCTGATTGTGTAAATCTGGTGTTGTTGATTTACCGCACAGAGTGCCATGTTTTACCATGCCTAATATGATCTCGCTCACTGCAGTGTGAACAAGTGTCTCATAGTAGCGCACTATAACATCACTTTAACACACTCACATGTGTGTGATATGATCAAACACACGCATGAGCAGAAGAAGCGGAAGCGCTCGCGGCAGAATAAAAGCTCCGCCCACTCAAGAGTCAAGACACGCCTTTGTGTTGAGTAAGAGACGGAAAATTACATATTGTGCCTTTAAGGGGAAAGTTAAGTTTCATAACTTTATATTTAGGCTATATTTAACTTGAATCCTGTACTAGAGCTGCTTTTGTACATTAGACTGAATTGTTTGACTGAATTGTCTTTTATAATGGCTACTGTTTTCCATTTAAATATTGTTGTTCAATAAATATGGTTTTATATGAATAATATGCCGTGTTTGGTATTGAGAAAGGGTCCGTTAGTGATGGTGAAATGGACTTGAGTTTGATTATTACACCATTAGATCTGTCTTTATGAGTGAGTCTCTCAATGGTTGTTTTATCGCTGTCAATCTTTTAAAAGTTAAGGAAAACTATCGCTTTCGTCAGCGGACATTGTGATGTTTTATAATGATATAATATTATGGAATGGCGATGCAGGCAATACACTCGTTTAGTCGATCTCTCATAATAATAATACTCTACTCATAACACAATAATCTTCACTGAAGCGACTCCATTACTCGCTCTAAAGTGATGTTTCAGAATCAGTAACGGAGGCTTGAGATCGACTTTGTGAACTTGATGTGAGTCCGTTGCGGAAGGACGTAGTTCTGCTTTGTAAAGACACTCCGTTGTGGTTTCTGATTTATTTACACGCGTGTGCCGTTGAACTGTTGTATAAATGCAGTAACACACTCGTAGCTGTGCGATATGGCTGTGTATCAGCACAGATATGATTACCTACAGCCGGAATATATAGCCATATCGCACTGATATTCCTGTCATATTGCTCATATTGCAGATACTTGCATAATGTGCATATAAATATCAATATCGGCCAGCAATGTCTTAGTGAGATGATATTTAAATGCTTAGATTTAGTTGTAGTTTAGTTTAGCTTAGTTTATACCAATCAGGTATAACATTATGACCACCTTCCTAATATTGTGCTGGTCCCACTTTTGCTGCCCAAACAGCCCTGACCCGTCGAGGCATGGACTCCACTAGACCCCTAAAGGTGTGCTATGGTATCTGGCACCAAGATGTTAGCAGCAGATCCTTAAGTCCTGTAAGTTGCGAGGTGGGGCGTCCATGTTCTGACACCTTTCTATCAGAACCAGCATTAACTTCTTGAGCAGTTTGAGCTCCAGTAGCTCGTCTGTTTGATCGGACCACACGGGCCAGCCTTCGCTCCCCACGTGCATCAATGAGCCTTGGCCGCCCATGACCCTGTGGCCGGTTCACCACTGTTCCTTCCTTGGAGCACTTTTGATAGATCCTGACCACTGCAGACCGGGAACACCCCACAAGAGCTGCAGTTTTGGAGATGCTCTGACCCAGTCGTCTAGCCATCACAATTTGGCCCTTGTCAAACTCGCTCAAATCCTTACGCTTGCCCATTTTTCCTGCTTCTAACACATCAACTTTGAGGACAAAATGTTCACTTGTTGCCTAATATATCCCACCCACTAACAGGAGCCGTGAGGAAGAGATCATCAGTGTTATTCACCTCACCGGTCATAATGTTATGCCTGATCGGTGTATAATGCAATGCAATACAATGATGATTTATATAAAATTTAATACATTTTGTCTCCAAATTCATCCTCTTTAAATCAACGCCGTTAAAGCAGAACATAAAATGAGCAAAAAATTCAATCAAAATAAACCCCACAAATTAACAGACAAAATGCAGCAACTTCAATCCCTCAAACAAAACAACAACGTCTCTCCACAGCAGAACAGAGACGATCGGCACAGGTAACGGCAAGGCCAGTTTCGTCCCATTTCAGCTTCGACCAAATAATCTCAGTTTAATTCCATGTGATTAGCGTCAGTCATGCATGAGAGCAATATTACTGTACAAAACCAAAGCACACAGGTGCACGTGACAGGAGTCTGACCAGACATACTATCAGATGGGCGCTTGCTTACAGCCGAATTAAAAACTCATTAACTTCTGTTCACTGCAATTCACTTCTATAAAAGTTTAGCTGACAGGAGCCGGAGAAGCCAGAGAAAGCTGCTCTTGCCCAGGCCTGACGCGGCCTTGAGGAACGCCAGGAGCTCTTGCCAACCATCCCCAAAGAGGAAACGACAAAAAACACACACACACACACACACACACACACACACACACACACACACACACACACACACACACACACACACACACACACACACACTCACACTCACATCTGAAACAGGAGGCACTCTGCTTTTACTAAAGCAAAGCTGAATGTCTCTTCCTAAATGTGTTTTATGTAATCCGTGCATGAAAAATAACCAAATGCACCTAAAATGTATTCTCGACCAAATCTGGGATACATTTCCCCATAGGTCCAACGATCAGACTCACTGATTAACTACTATAGTATGAAGCATCGCTGGAGAAACTAACCAACTAGTCACGAAACCACAGTCACATGGTCACCTCTGTCGTTTGACCCACATTTCTTCCTCTCCCTCATGTCGTTCCAAGCTCCAGAAAGGAAGTAAAAACATCATTAAAATAGTCTATGTGACTCCAGTGGTTCAGCCTTAATGTTATGAAGCCATGAGAATACTTTAGTGCACAAAAACAAACAAAATAAAGACTTTATTCAACAATCTCTTCTCATCTGTGTTAGGGATGTCATGATACCAAAATTCTAGAAGTCGGTACCAATACCATTAACATTTTATCGTTCTCGGTACCACAGCAAAATCTGTTGGAACTATTTTACGATTTTATTTAAGTATCTGAAAAAAATATTAATAAGAAGGCTACATGCTGTTTAAAAGTAAACATTGTTTATAAAAAAAGATCAAGTGAAAAATAAGCAACCCTCTAGGCAACCTAATAATAATAATTATTATCAGTAGTAGTATTACATTAGACGTAGCTAATAAATTTCCTAATTTACCTTATATATTTCTGTCAATTTCTTCAAGTTAAACCAAACTTTTATTTTGATGGGTTTCCGTGAAG
The DNA here is from genome assembly GCA_018749465.1 of Paracanthobrama guichenoti. NCBI lineage: Eukaryota > Metazoa > Chordata > Actinopteri > Cypriniformes > Gobionidae > Paracanthobrama > Paracanthobrama guichenoti. The sequence goes on along the minus strand of JAGHMJ010004489.1, from coordinate 1,089 downwards.
AGCTTTGAGTTTCTGTGTGTTTATGATATGATGATAGTTTTTCTCAAATTAAATGGTAAAATGCTCATGCAGCTCTGGAGCTGAGGTTCATGCATTGGTACATCCTCATGTAGAAGGTCGAGGCTAAACAGTGTGTGTGTGTGTGTGTGTGTGTGTGTGTGTGTGTGTGTGTGTGTGTGTGTGTGTGTGTGTGAGTGAGTGTGAGTGTGTGTGTGTGTGTGTGAGTGAGTGTGTGTGTGTGTGTGTGTGTGTGTGTGTGTGTGTGTGTGTGTGTGATGGGTAGGTTTAGGGGTAGGGGCAGTGTAGGGGGATAGAAAATAAGGTTTGTTCAGTATAAAAACCATTACGCCTATGGAGAGTCCCCATAAAACATGAAAACACAACATGAGTGAGTGAGCGAGTGTGAGTGACTGTGTGTGTGTGTGTGTGTGTGTGTGTGTGTGTGTGTGGAGTGTGAGTGAGTGGTGAGTGAGAGTGAGTGGAGTGAGTGAGTGGAGTGAGTGAGTGAGTAGTGAGTGAGTGGTGGAGTGGTGAGTGGTGAGTGAGCGAGAGGCGTGCGTGCGTCAATTGCAGTGCAGTGGCGGCGTGGTGGCGTGAGTCAGGTTTCGGAAGCGCTTACCAGATGGCAGCAGCGTGAAATGAGGGTTTGCAGGGTGATTAGAGTCCTTGATGATCTTAGTAGCTCTACCTTTGCAGCGTAGAGCTTGTGAGCGAGTGAGTGTGAGTGAGTGTGTGTGTGCGAGTGAGTGTGTGAGTGAGCGAGCGTGTGAGTGAGCAAGCGTGTGTGTGTGTGTGTGTGTGTGTGTGTGTGTGTGTGTGTGTGTGTGGTGGCGTGTGTGGTGGTGAGTGTGTGTGGTGGTGGTGAGTGTGTGTGTGAGTGACTGTGTGTGAGCGAGTGAGTGTGCGTGTGAGTGAATGTGAGTGAGTGTATGTGAGTGTGTGATCGAGTGAGTGAGTGTGTGAGCGAGTGAGTGAGTGTGTTAGCGGGTGAGTGAATGTGTGTGAGTGTGAGTGTATGTGTGTGAGTGAGTGTATGTGTGTGAGCGAGTGAGTGTGAGTGAGCGTGTGTGAGTGAGTGTGTGTGAAGTG
>JAGHMJ010004488.1:225000-257341 GCA_018749465.1 Paracanthobrama guichenoti | reverse complement strand
AGCAGAAGTGAGTGTATGTGTGTGGCCCAGTGAGTGAGTGTGTGAGTGAGTGAGCAAGCGAGTGTCTGTGTGTGTGTGAGTAGTGAGTGTGTGTGAGCGAGTGAGTGTGTGTGAGCGTGTGTGTGGCAGTATGAGCGTGTGAGTGAGTGTGTGTGTGTGTGTGAGCGAGTGAGTGAGTGAGTGAGTGTGTGTGTGTGTGTGTGTGTGGCGGTGAGTGTGAGTGAGTGAGTGTGTGGCAGAGTAAGTGTGTGTGAGTGAGTGTGTGAGTGAGTGTGTGAGGTGAGTATGAGTGTGTAGTATGAGTGTGTGTGTGTGTGTGTGTGTGTGTGTGTGTGTGTGAGCGAGTGAGTGAGTGTGTGTGAGTGAGCGAGTGAGTGAGTGTATGTGTGTGAGCGAGTGAGTGAGTGTGTGAGTGAGTGTGTGTGAGTGTGTGTGAGTGAATGTGAGTGTGTGTGAGTGAGTGAGTGAGTAAGTGAATGTGAGTGTGTGAGCGAGTAAGCGAGTGTGTGAGTGAGTGTATGTGTGTGAGCGAGTGAGTGAGTGTGTGTGAGCGAGTGAGTGTGAGTGAATGTGAGTGTGTGTGTGAGTGAGTGAGTGAGTGAGTAAGTGAATGTGAGTGAGTAAGTGAATGTGAGTGTGTGAGCGAGTAAGCGAGTGTGTGAGTGAGTGTATGTGTGTGAGCAAGTGAGTGAGTGTGTGTGAGAGAGTGAGTGTGAGTGAGTGAGTGTCTGTGTGAGTGAGTGAGTGAGTGGTGAGTGAGTGTGTGTGTGTGAGTGTGTGTGAGTGAATGTGAGTGTGTGTGTGTGAGTGAATGTGAGTGAGTGTGTGAGTGTGAGCGAGTGAGTGAGTGAGTGTGAGCGAGTGAGTGTGAGTGTGTGTGTGTGAGTGAGTGTGTGTGTGAGTGTGTGAGCGAGCGTGTGTGAGCGAGCATGTGTGTGTGAGTGAGTGAGCGAGCGAGTGAGTGTGTGTGAGCGAGTGAGTGTGTGAGTGAGCGTGTGTGAGTGAGTGAGTGTGTGTGAGCGAGTGAGTGAGTGTGTGTGAGTGACTGTGTGTGAGCGAGTGAGTGTGCGTGTGAGTGAATGTGAGTGAGTGTATGTGAGTGTGTGATCGAGTGAGTGAGTGTGTGAGCGAGTGAGTGAGTGTGTTAGCGAGTGAGTGAATGTGTGTGAGTGTGAGTGTATGTGTGTGAGTGAGTGTATGTGTGTGAGCGAGTGAGTGTGAGTGAGCGTGTGTGAGTGAATGTGGTGAGTGTGTGTGAGTGAGCGAGTGAGTGTATGTGTGTGAGCGAGTGAGTGAGTGTGTGAGTGAGTGAGCAAGCGAGTGTCTGTGTGTGTGCGAGTGAGTGTGTGTGAGCGAGCGAGCGTGTGTGAGCAAGTATGAGCGTGTGAGTGAGTGTGTGTGTGTGTGTGAGCGAGTGGTGAGTGGTGAGTGTATGTGTGTGTGTGTGTGAGCGAGTGAGTGTGAGTGAGTGTGTGAGCGAGTAAGTGTGTGTGAGTGAGTGTGTGTGAGTGAGTGTGTGAGTGAGTATGAGTGTGAGCGAGTATGAGTGTGTGAGTGAGTGTGTGTGTGTGTGTGTGTGTGTGTGTGTGTGTGTGTGTGTGTGAGTGAGTGAGGTGTGTGAGTGGTGAGTGAGTGTGAGTGTATGTGTGTGAGCGAGTGAGTGAGTGTGTGAGTGAGTGTGTGTGAGTGAATGTGAGTGTGTGTGTGTGTGAGTGAGGTAGAGTGATGTGAGTGTGTGAGCGAGTAAGCGAGTGTGTGAGTGAGTGTATGTGTGTGAGCGAGTGAGTGAGTGTGTGTGAGCGAGTGAGTGTGAGTGAGTGAGTGTCTGTGTGAGTGAGTGAGTGAGTGTGTGTGTGTGTGTGTGTGTGAGTGAATGTGAGTGTGTGTGTGTGAGTGAATGTGAGTGAGTGTGTGAGTGTGAGCGAGTGAGTGAGTGAGTGTGAGCGAGTGAGTGTGAGTGTGTGTGTGAGTGAGTGTGTGTGTGAGTGTGTGAGCAAGCGAGTGTGTGAGCGAGCATGTGTGTGTGTGAGTGAGCGAGCGAGTGAGTGTGTGTGAGCGAGTGAAAGTGAGTGTGTGAGCAAGTGAGTGTGTGTCTGTGTGAGTGAGTGAGTGAGTGTGAGTGAGCGTGTGTGAGTGAATGTGAGTGAGTGTGTGTGAGTGAGCGAGTGAGTGTATGTGTGTGAGCGAGTGAGTGAGTGTGTGAGTGAGTGAGCAAGCGAGTGTCTGTGTGTGTGCGAGTGAGTGTGTGTGAGCGTGCGAGTGAGTGTGAGCGAGTATGAGCGTGTGAGTGAGTGTGTGTGTGTGTGTGAGCGAGTGAGTGAGTGTGTGTGTGTGTGTGTGTGTGTGTGGCGAGTGAGTGTGAGTGAGTGTGTGAGCGAGTAAGTGTGTGTGAGTGAGTGTGTGTGAGTGAGTGTGTGAGTGAGTATGAGTGTGAGCGAGTATGAGTGTGTGAGTGTGTGTGTGTGTGTGTGTGTGTGTGTGTGAGCGAGTGAGTGAGTGTGTGAGAGTGAGCGAGTGAGTGAGTGTATGTGTGTGAGCGAGTGAGTGAGTGTGTGAGTGAGTGTGTGAGTGAGTGTGTGTGAATGTGAGTGTGTGTGAGTGAGTGAGTAAGTGAATGTGAGTGTGTGAGCGAGTAAGCGAGTGTGTGAGTGAGTGTATGTGTGTGAGCGAGTGAGTGAGTGTGTGTGAGCGAGTGAGTGTGAGTGAATGTGAGTGTGTGTGAGTGAGTGAGTGAGTAAGTGAATGTGAGTGAGTAAGTGAGTGTGTGAGTGTGTGGCGAGTAGTGAGTGTGTGAGTGAGTGTGTGTGTGTGTGGCTGAGTGAGTGAGTGTGTGTGAGTGAGTGTGAGGTGAGTGAGTGTCTGTGAGTGGTGGTGGTGAGTGAGTGAGTGAGTGTGTGTGTGTGAGTGTGTGTGAGTGAATGTGAGTGTGTGTGTGTGAGTGAATGTGAGTGAGTGTGTGAGTGTGTGCGTGTGAGTGAGTGTGTGTGAGTGAGTGTGAGTGAGTGTGTGAGTGTGAGCGAGTGAGTGAGTGTGTGTGTGAGTGAAAGTGAGTGAGTGTGTGAGTGAGTGTGTGAGTGAGTGTGTGTGTGTGAATGTGAGTGTGTGTGAGTGAGTGGTGAGTAAGTGAATGTGAGTGTGTGGTGTGAGTGTGCGAGTGTGTGAGTGGTGTGTGTGTGAGTGAGTGAGTGAGTGTGTGTGGCAGTGAGGAGTGAGTGGAGTGGATGTGAGTGTGTGTGAGTGAGTGAGTGAGTGAGTGAGTAAGTGAATGTGAGTGAGTAAGTGAATGTGAGTGTGTGAGCGAGTAAGCGAGTGTGTGAGTGAGTGACATATGTGTGTGGCGAGTGGAGTGAGTGTGTGTGATGCCAGTGAGTGTGAGTGAGAGTGAGTGGGTCTGTGTGAGTGAGTGAGTGAGTGTGTGTGTGTGTGTGTGCAGTGAGTGAGTGTGTGTGTGTGAGTGAATGTGAGTGAGTGTGTGTGTGTGTGAGTGTGAGCGAGTGAGTGAGTGAGTGTGAGCGAGTGAGTGTGAGTGTGTGTGTGAGTGAGTGTGTGTGTGAGTGTGCAGGCAGCGAGTGTGTGAGCGAGCATGTGTGTGTGTGAGCCCGGCGGTGAGTGTGTGTGAGTGAGCGAGTGAATGAGTGAGTGTGTGAGCAAGTGAGTGTGTGTCTGTGTGAGTGAGTGAGTGAGTGTGTGAGTGTGTGTGTGTGTGAGTGAATGTGAGTGTGTGTGTGTGTGAGTGAGTGAATGTGAGTGAGTGTGAGTGTGTGAGTGAATGTGAGTGAGTGTGAGTGTGTGAGAGTGTGTGTGTGTGAGAGAGTGTGTGAGTGACTGAGTGTGTGAGAGCGAGTGAGTGTGTGAGAGCGAGTGAGTGTGTGAGTGAGTGTGAGTGTGAGTGAGTGAGCAAGCGAGTGTGTGTGTGTGTGAGTGAGTGAGAGTGAGTGTGTGTGTGTGAGCGAGCGAGTGAGTGTGTGTGAGCGAGTGAGTGAGTGTGTGTGAGCGAGTGAATGAGTGAGTGTGAGCGAGTGTGAGTGTGAGTCTGTGTGAGTGAGTGAGTGAGTGAGTGTGTGTCTGTGTGAGTGAGTGAGTGAGTGAGTGAGTGTGTGTGTGTGTGTGTGAGTGTGTGTGTGTGAGTGAATGTGAGTGAGTGTGTGAGAGAGTGTGTGAGTGATTGAGTGTGTGAGAGCGAGTGAGTGTGTGAGAGCGAGTGAGTGTGTGAGTGTGTGAGTGAGTGAGCAAGCGAGTGTCTGTGTGTGTGTGAGTGAGTGAGTGTGTGTGTGTGAGCGAGTGAGTGTGAGCTTGAAGTAAGTGTGTGTGAGCATTCAGTGTGTGTGTGTGTGTGTGAGCCTTAGTGGTGAAGTGAGTGAGTGTGTGTGAGTGTGTGTGAGTGGTGTGTGAGCCGAGTAAGTGAGTGTGTGAGTGAGTGTGTGTGAGTGTGTGTGAGTGAAGTGTGTGGGTGTATGAATGAGTGTGTGTGTGTGTGTGTGTGTGTGTGTGTGTGTGTGTGTGGTGTGTGCAGCAACAGTAGTGTGTGTGTGTGAAAGTGAGTGAGTAGTGAGTGTGGCAGTGGTAGGAGTGTGTGAGTGAGTGAGTGTGAGTGAGCATGTGTGTGTGTGTGTTGGTGAGTGTGTGTGAGTGATGACAGCGTGTGTGAGTGTGAGCAAGTGTGAGTGTATGTGAGCGAGTGAGTGAGTGTGTGTGAGCGAGTGTGTGTGGAGGTGGGTGAAGAGTGTGTGGCGGTGTGTGAGTGAGTGAGGAGTGTGTGAGCGAGTGAGTGAAGCCAGTGTGAGTGTGTGTGGCCCGAGTGAGTGTGTGTGGAGTGAGTGTGTGAGTGCAGTGTGAGTGTGTGTGAGCAAAGAGTGTGTGTGTGTGAAGGCGAGTGAGTGAGTGAGTGTGTGTGAAGTGAGTGAGTGTGTGTGGCAGGCGAGTGTGTGTGAGGCGGCATGTGTGCGAGTGTGTGTGCGAGAATGTGGCGAGTGTGTGTGAGCGAGTGAGTGTGGCGTGAGTGAGTGAGTGTGTGGTGAGTGAGTGTGTGGAGTGAGTGAGTGTGTGCAGCAGTGTGTGTGGCGAGTGAGTGTGTGCGAGTGTGTGTGAGCGAGTGAGTGTGTGTGAGCGAAGTGCGAGTGTGTGAGCAAGTGAGTGTGAGTGTGTGTGATGGTAGTGTGTGTGCGAAAGTGAGTGTGTGAGATCCGAAAGTGAGTGAGTGTGTGTGATCAGTAAGGAGTGTGTGTGATCGGTGTAGTGAGTGGAGCGAGTGTGAGTGTGTGTGAGCGAGTGAGTGTGTGTGAGCGAGTGAGTGTGAGCCAGTGTGAGTGTGTGTGAGCAAGTGAGTGTGTGTGTGTGTGAGCAGTGAGTGAGTGTGAGTGTGTGTGAGCGAGTGAGTGTGTGTGAGCGAGCGAGTGAGTGTGTGTGAGCGAGCAGAGTGTGTGTGAGCGAGTGAGTGTGTGTGTGTGAGTGAGTGTGAGTGGCGAGTGTGTGTGTGTGTGAGTGAGTGTGTGTGGCGAGTGAGTGAGTGGCAGTGTGAGTGTGTGTGAGCAAGTGAGTGTGTGTGTGTGTGAGCGAGTGAGTGTGTGTGTGCGAGCAGTGTGTGTGTGTGTGAGTGTGTGTGAGCGTGTGTGTGTGAAGTAGAGTGTGTGAGTGTGTGCGAGCGAGTGAGTGTGTGCGAGCGAGTGAGTGTGTGCGAGCGAGTGTGTGTGAGCAAGCGAGTGTGTGTGAGCGAGCGAGTGTGTGTGAGCAAGTGAGTGTGAGTGTGTGATCGAGTGAGTGTGTGTGAGCGAGTGAGTGTGTGTGTGTGTGAGCGAGTGAGTGAGTGTGTGATCGAGTGAGTGAGTGTGTGTGATCGAGTGAGTGTGTGTGTGCGAGTGAGTGAGTGTGTGTGAGCGAGTGAGTGAGTGTGTGAGTATATGAGTGAGTGTGTGTGAGTGAGTGAGTGTGGAGTGAGTGTGTGGCGAAGTGAGTGTGAGTGTGAGCGAAAGTGTGAGTGTGTGTGAGTGAGTGAGTGAGTGTGTGAGCGAGTGAGTGTGTGTGAGCGAGTGAGTGTGTGAGCGAGTGAGTGTGAGTGTGCGAGTGAGTGTGAGTGTGCGAGTGAGTGTGTGTGTGATGAAGTGTGTGTGTGTGTGGATTGAGTGTGTCGAGTGTGTGTGTGGCGAGTGAGTGTGTGTGTGCCAGTGAGTGTGTGTGAGCGAGTGTGAGAGTGTGTGTGTGTCGAAGTGAGTGTGTGTGTGGAGTGAGGCGAGTGCTGAGTGAGTGTGTGTGATCGAAAGTGAGTGTGTGGTGTGTGTGAGTGATGTGTGGCTGAGTAGTGAGTGTGTGGCGAGTGAGTGTGGTGAGTGAGTGTGACGAGTGTGTGGCGAGTGAGTGTGTGTGTGTGAGATCGAAAGGAGTGTGTGAGTGCGTGAAGCAGTGAGTGTGTGAGCGCAGTGAGTGTGTGGTGGAGTGAGTGAGTGTGTGTGATCGAGTGAGTGTGTGAGCGAGTGTGAGTGTGTGTGTGTGTGGAGTGCCAGAGTGTGTGTGTGTGTGATCAGTGAGAGTGTGTGTGGAGCGAGGTGAGTGAGTGTGTGTGTGAGTGTGAAGTGAGTGTGTGAGTGTGTGATCGAGTGAAGGAGTGTGTGTGCTGAGTGAGTGTGTGTGAGCAGAGTGTGTGTGTGAAGCGAGTGAGTGTGTGAGTGTGTGTGATCGAGTGAGTGTGTGTGAGCGAGTGAGTGTGTGTGAGTGTGTGTGTGTGTGAGTGAGTGTGTGATGTGAGTGTGTGAGCCGAGTGAGTGAGTGTGTGTCGTCGAGTGAGTGTGTGTGAGCGCAAGTGAGTGAGTGTGATGTGTGAAAGTAAGTGTGTGTGCCGAGAAAGTGTGTGAGCGAGTGTGAGTGTGTGTGGCAAGTGAGTGTGCAGTGTGTGTGTGTGAGTGATCAAAGTGAGTGTGTGTGAGCGAGTGAGTGTGTGTGAGTGAGTGAGTGTGTGTGTGTGTGAGTGAGTGAGTGTGTGTGTGATCGAGTGTGTGTGTGAGCGAGTGAGTGTGTGTGTGATCGAGTGAGTGTGTGTGTGATCGAGTGAGTGTGTGTGTGCGAGTGAGTGAGTGTGTGTGATCGAGTGAGTGTGTGTGAGCCATGTGTCGAAAGTGAGTGTGTGTGGCAGTGAGAGTGTGTGGCGAGTGAGTGTGTGTGAGTGAGTGTGAGTGTGAGTGTGTGTGTGTGCAGTGAGTGTGTGTGTGGTGAGTGTGAGTGTGTAGTGAAGTGAGTGTGAGTGTGTGTCAGCGAGTGTGTGTGATCAGTGTAGTGGAGTGTGAGTGTGTGTGATCAGTGAAGTGTGTGTGGCAGTGAGTGAGTGAGTGTGTGTGATCCAGAAGTGAAGTGTGTGTGAGTGAGTGTGTGTGTGATCGAGTGTGTGTGTGAGCGAGTGAGTGAGTGAGTGTGTGTGAGTGAAAGTGTGGGTGAGTGTGAGTGAGTGTGTGAAGTGAGCGAAAGTGTGTGGCAGTGAGCGAGTGTGAGTGTGTGTGAGCGAGTGTGTGTGTGTGTGAGTGAGTGCAGAGTGTGTGTGAGTGAGTGTGAGTGTGTGTGTGTGTGAGTGAGTGTGTGTGAGCGAGTGAGTGTGAGTGTGTGTGATCGAGTGAGTGTGTGTGAGCAGTGAGTGAGTGTGTGTGATCGAGTGAGTGTGTGTGAGTGTGTGTGTGTGAGTGTGTGTGATTGAGTGAGTGTGTGTGTGTCAGTGTGAAGCGTGTGTGTGTGTGTGTGAGTGAGTGTGTGTGAGCGAGTGAGTGAGTGTGTGATCGAGTGAGTGTGTGTGTGTGATCGAGAGTGTGTGTGAGCGAGTGTGTGTGTGAGAGTGTGTGAGTGTCAGTGTGTGAGTGAGTGTGTGTGGAGTGAGTGTGTGTGTGATCAGTGAGTGAGTGTGTGATCGAGTGAGTGTGAGTGTGTGAGTGAGTGTGTGTGTGTCGAGTGAGTGTGTGTGTGGATCGAGTGAGTGAGTGTGTGTCAGTGAGTGTGTGTGTGTGTGTGTAGAGTGTGTGAGTGAAGTGTGTGAGAAGGCGAGTGAGTGTGTGAGCGAGTGTGAGTGTGTGAGTGAGTGAGTGTGTGTGTGTGATCGAGTGAGTGTGTGTGAGCGAGTGAGTGTGTGTGAGCGAGTGAGTGTGAGTGTGTGTGATCGAGTGAGTGTGTGTGAGCGAGTGAGTGTGTGTGAGTGAGTGTGTGCAAGAGCGTATGTGTGTGTGACACAGCGAGTGTGAGTGTGTGAGCGAGTGAGTGTGAGTGTGTGGTAGCGAGTGAGTGTGTGAGTGAGTAAGCGTGTGTGTGTGTGTGTGTGCGAGTGGTGTGAGTGTGTGTGTCGAGTGAGTGTGTGTGTGATGAGTGGTGAGTGTGGCGAGTGAGTGAGTGTGTGTGTGTGGTGGTGAGTGTGTGAGTGAGTGTGGGTGGTGAGTGAGTGAGTGTGTGTGAGTGCAGTGAGTGTGTGAGTGTGTGTGTGAGTGGAGTGTGTGTGTGAGTGAAGTGTGTGAGTCGAGTGAAGTGTGTGTGGAGCGAGTGAGTGTGTGAGTGTTCAGTGAGTGTGTGTGTGTGATCGAGTGTGAGTGTGTGTGTGTGTGAGTGAGTGTGTGTGATCGAGTGAGTGTGTGTGGAGTGAGTGTGTGTGTCAGTGAGTGGAGTGTGTGGATCGAAAGAGTGAGTGTGTGTGAGCGAGTGAGTTCAGTGTGTGAGTGAGTGTGTGTGATCAGCAGGTGAGGTGTGTGTGTGTGAGTGTGTGTGGAGTGTGTGAGTGTGTGTGAAGTGAGTGTGTGTGAGTGTGAGTGAGTGTGTGATCGAGTGAGTGTGGAGTGTGTGATCAGAAAGAGTGTGTGTGTCGAGTGAGTGAGTGTGTGTGTGACTGTGTGTGTGTGTGTGATCCAGTGAGTGTGTGTGTGAGTGTGTGACTGTGAGTGTGTGTCAGTGAGTGAGTGTGTGTGTGTGTGCAGTGAAGTGTGTGTGAGTGAGTGAGTGAGTGTGTGTGATCGAGTGAGTGTGTGTGAGCGAGTGTGTGTGTGTGTGTGCGAGTGTGTGTGTGTGTCAGCGAGTGTGTGTGTGTCAGCGAGTGTGTGTGTGAGTGAGTGTGTGTGTGAGAAGTGTGTGAAGTGTGGAGCGAGTGAGTGTGTGTGTGTGTGTGAGTGAGTGAGTGTGAGTGTGTGAGTGTGAGTGTGTGAGTGAGAAGTGTGTGTGTGAGTGTGTGATGAGAGTGAGTGTGTGTGTGTGAGTGAGTGAAGTGTGTGAGTGAGTGAGTGTGAGTGTGTGTGAGTGAGTGTGTGTGTGTGAGTGAGTGTGAGTATCAGTGAGTGTGTGTGTGAGTGAGTGTGAGTGAGTGTGTGTGTGTGTCAGTGAGTGTGAGTGTGTGATCGAGTGAGTGTGAGTGTGTGATCGAGTGAGTGTGAGTGTGTGATCGAGTGAGTGTGTGTGGCAGTGAGTGAGTGTGAAGTAGTGAGTGTGAGTGTGTGTGTCAGTGAGTGTGTGTGGTGAGTGAGTGTGTGTGTGTGAGTGAGTGTGAGTGTGTGATCGAGTGAGTGTGTGTGTGTGGTGTGAGTGAGTGAGTGTGTGTGTGATCGAGTGAAGTGTGTGTGCGAGTGTGTGTGTGTGGTAGAGTGAGTGATGTGGCGAGTGTGTGTGTGTGAGTGAGTGAGTGTGTGTGTGTGATCAGTGAGTGTGTGAGTGTAGTGAGTGTGTGTGAGCGAGTGTGTGTGTGATCGAGTGTGTGTGTGTGATCAGTGAAGTGTGTGTAGCGAGTGTGAGTGTGTGTGAGTAGTGCTCGAGTGAGTGTGTGTGATCGAGTGAGAGTGTGTGTGAGTGAGTGAGTGTGTGTGTGAAAGTGAGTGTGTGAGGCGAGTGTGTGTGTGTGTGCAGCGAGTGTGAGTGTGTGAGCGAGTGTGAGTGTGTGAGCGAGTGAGTGAGTGTGTGTGGATCGAGTGAGTGTGTGTGAGCGAGTGAGTGTGTGAGGTGAGAGTGTGTGTGTGTGTGTGATCAAGTGAGTGTGAAGTGTGTCTGTCAGTGAGTGTGTGTGTGTGATGTGTATGAGTGTGAGTGTGTGTCCAGTGAGTGTGTAGTGTGTGATGAAGTGTGTGTGTGTGTGGAGTAGTGAAGTGTGTGTGTGTGTGTGAGTGTGTGTGAGGAGAGTGAGTGTGTGAGTGTGTGAGTGTGTGAGTGTGTGTGTGTGTGTGAGTGTGAGTGTGTGTGTGAGTGAGTGTGTGTGTGAAAGTGAGTGTGTGTGTGTAAAGTCGAGTGTGTGTGATGTCGAGTGAGTGTGTGTGGCGAGTGAGTGTGTGTGTGAGTGAGTGTGTGTGTGTCTGAGTGATGAGTGTGTGTGTGAGTAGAGTGTGTGAGAGTGAGAGTGTGTGGAGTGAGTGAGTGTGTGTGTGTGTCAGTGAGTGTGTGTGTGTGAGTGAGTGTGTGTGTGTGTGAAAGTGAGTGTGTGTGTGTGTGGTGAGTGTGTGATCGAAGAGTGTGTGTGTGAGTGAGTGAGTGTGTGTGTGTGAGTGTGAGTGAGTGTGTGTGTGAGTGGAGTGAGTGTGTGTGAGCAGTGAGTGTGTGTGTGTGTGTGAGTGTGTGTGGTGTGTGTGAGTGAGTGAGTGTGTGTGTGATGTGAGTGAGTGTGTGATCGAGTGAGTGTGTGAGCAGTGTGTGAGTGAGAAGTGTGTGTGTGTGTGTGATGTGTGTGTGTCAGTGTGTGTGAGTGAGGAGTGTGTGAAGTGAGCAGTGAGTGAGTGTGTGAGCGAGTGTGTGTGTGTGAGTGTGTGAGTGTGTGTGTGAAAAGTGTGTGTGAGCGATGTGAGTGTGAGTGTGTGTGATCGAGAGTGAGTGTGTGTGAGCGAGTGAGTGTGTGTGATCGAGTGTGTGTGTGTGTGTGCGAGTGAGTGTGTGTGTGTGTGTGTGTGTGTGAGCGAGCGAGTGAGTGTGTGTGCAGTGAGTGAGTGTGTGTGAGTGAGTGAGTGTGTGTCGAGTGAGTGAAGTGTGAGTGAAGTGAGTGTGTGTGTGTGTGTGAAGTGTGTGTGATCGTGAGTGAGTGTGTGTGTGATCAGTGTGTGTGTGTGTGTGAAAGAGTGTGTGTGAGTGTGAGTGTGTGTGTGTGAGATGTAGTGAGTGTGGTGTGTGTGATGGTGTGAGTGTGATGGTGTGAGTGTGAGTGAGTGAGTGTGTGTGATCGCAGTGAGTGTGTGTGGAGCGAGTGAGTGTAAGTGTGTGTGTCAGTGAGTGTGTGTGTGTGTGTGAGTGTGAGAGTGTGTGAGCGAGTGAAGTGAGTGTGTGTGTGAGTGAAGTGAGTGTGAGTGAAAGGTGTGTGTGTGTGAGTGTGAGTGTGTGTGAGTGTGTGTGTGTGTGAGTGAGTGTGTGTGCCAGTGAGTGTGAGTGTGTGTGAGTGAGTGGAGTGTGTGAGCCAGTGAGTGTGTGTGTGTGAAAGTGAGTGTGTGTAGTGCAGTGTGAGTGAGTGTGTGTGTGCGAGTGAGTGAAGTGTGTGAGTGAGTGAGTGTGTGAGTGAGTGAGTGTGGTGAGAGTGAGTGTGTGTGTGTGTGAGTGAGTGTGTGTGTGAGTGTGTGTGTGTGAGTGAGTGTGTGAGTGAGTAGAGTGTGTGTGCGAGTGAGTGAGTGTGTGGAAGTGTGTGTGTGAGTGAGAGTGTGTGTGTAAGTGAGTGTGTGTGGAGCGAGTGTAGTGTGTGTGAGTGAGTGAGTGTGAAAGTGTGTGTGTGTCAGTGAGTGTGTGTGGCAGAGTGAGTGTGAATGTGTGAAGTGTGTGTGAGTGAGTGTGAAGTGTGTGTGTGTGTCGAGTGTGTGTGAGTGTGAGTGAGTGAGTGTGTGTGTGTGATCGAGTGAGTGTGTGTGGCGAGTGAGTGTGTGTGTGAAGTGAGTGTGTGTGAGAGTAAAGTGAGTGTGTGTGATAAGATGTGAGTGTGTGTGTGTGTGAGTGAGTGTGTGTGTCAGTGAGTGTGTGTGTAGAGTGACAGAGTGAGTGTGTGTGTGTCGAGTGAGTGTGTGTGAGTAGTGATGAAGTGAGTGTGTGGAGTGTGAGTGTGTGTGTGTCAAGTGAGTGTGTGTGAGCAGTGAGTGAGTGTGTGTAGCGAGTGAGTGTGTGGCAGTGAGTGTGTGCTCAGTGAGTGTGTGTGTGTGTGTGTCAGTGAGTGTGTGTGTGGCAAGTGAGTGTGTGTGAAGTGAAGTGAGTGTGTGTGATGTGTAAGTGAGTGTGTGGTGAGTGAGTGAGAGTGAGTGTGTGTAGTGAGTGTGTGTGAGTGTGTGTGTGAGTGTGTGTGTCGCTCAGTGAGTGAGTGTGTGAGTGTGGCAGTGAGTGTGTGTGATCAAGTGAGAGTGTGTGAAGTGTAGTGAGTGTGAGTGTGTGTGATAAGAGTGTGTGTGTGTGAGCGAAGTAAGAGTGTGTGTGTGAGTGTGAGTGAGTGTGTGTGTGAGTGAGTGTGAGTGAAGTGAGTGTGTGAGTGTGTGTGGCAATGTGAGTGAGTGTGTGTGAGTGAGTGAGTGTGTGAGTGTGTGTGTGTGAGCGAGTGAGTGTGTGTGTGAGCGAGTGAGTGTGTGAGTGTGTGTGATCGCCAGTGAGTGTGTGTGTGAAGTGAGTGTGTGTGTGATCGTGTGTGTGTCAGGTGAGTGTGTGAGTGTGTGTGTGTGTGTGAGTGAAGTGTGTGAGTGAGTGTGTGTGTGCAGTGAGTGTGTGTGAGAGTGTGTGTGTGTGTGTGTCAGTCAGTGGTGTGTGTGTGTGAGTGAAGTGTGTGTGTGTGTCAGTGAGTGTGTGTGTGTCAGAAAGTGTGTGTGTGTGTGCGAGTGAGTGTGTGCGAGTGAGTGTGTGTGTGTGTGTGTGAGTGTGTGTGTGTGAGTCGAGTGTGTGTGTGTGAGTGTGTGAGTGTGTAAGTGAGTGTGTGTGTGAAGGTGAGTGTGTGTGTGAGTGAAGTGTGAGTGTGTGTCAAGTGTGTGTGTGTGTGTGAGTGTGTGTGTGTGTGTGTGAGTGTGAGAGTGAGTGAGTGTGTGTGTGTGTGTGTGTCAATGAGTGTGTGTGAGTGAGTGAGTGAGTGTGTGTGAAGTGTGTGTGAGAAAGGAGTGGTGTGTGTGTGGCGAGTGAGTGTGTGTGCGAGTGTGTGTGTGTGTGACAGTGAGTGTGTGTCAGCAGTGTGAGTGTGTGTGAGTGAGTGAGTGTGTGTGTGTGAGCGAGTGAGTGTGTGAGTGAGTGTGTGAGTGTGTGTGTGGAGTGAGTGTGTGTGAGCGAGTGTGTGTGAGTGTGTGTGTGAAGTGAGGTGTGTGTGTGTCAGTGAGTGAGTGTGTGTGTGAGTGTGAGGGATGAGAGTGTGTGTGAAGTGTGAGTGAGTGTGAGTGTGTGTGTGAGTGAGTGTGTGTGACTGAGTGAGTGAGTGTGTGTAGTGGAGTGTGTGTGTGTGTGTCAGTGAGTGTGTGTGTGTGAGTGAGTGTGTGATGTGTGTGAGTGAGTGTGTGTGTGTGTGTGAGCCAGTGAGTGAGTGTGTGAGTGTGTGTCGAGTGAGTGTGTGTGATCGAGTGAGTGTGTGTCATGAGTGAGTGTGTGTGTGTGATCGAGTGAGTGTGTGTGTGTGTCAGTGTGTGGTGTGTGTGTGAGCGAGTGAGTGTGTGTGTGATGAGAGTGTGTGTGTGTGTGATCGAAAGTGAGTGAGTGTGTGGCGAGTGAGTGAGTGTGTGTGATCGAGTGAGTGTGTGTGATGTGAGTGAGTGTGTGTGTCACAGTGAGTGTGTGTGTGTGATCGAGTGAGTGTGTGTGACGAGTGAGGTGTGAGTGTGTGTGAGTGTGTGAGTGAGTGAGTGAGTGTGAGTGAGAGTGGTGTGAGTGAGTGAGTGTGTGTGGCGAGTGTGTGTGTGTGGAGTGTGAGTGTGTGCGAGGAGTGTGTGTGTGTGAGTGAGTGTGTGTGTGTAGTGTGTGTGGCGAAAGTAAGAGCGAGTGTGTGTGTGCGAAAGTGTGTGTGCGAAAGGAGTGAGTGTAGTGAGTGTGTGCAGTGTGTGTGAGCGTGTGTGTGTGAGCAGTGTGAGTGTGAAAGAGTGTGAGTGATCAGTGAGAGTGTGTGTGTGATGTGAGTGAGTGTGTGTAGCGAAGTGAAAAGTGCGTGATCAGTGAGTGTGTGTGTGTGTGATGAGTGTGTGTGAGTGAGTGAGTGAGTATGGAGTGTGTCAGTGAGTATGTGTGTCCAGTGAGTGTGTGAGAGCAGTGAGTGAAGTGTGTGTGATCAGTGAGTGTGTGCAAGCGAAGTGAGTGTGTGCGTGCAGTGTGTGTGTGTGTGAGTGGTGAGTGTGTGTGAGCGAAAGTGAGTGTGTGTGAGTGAGTGGAGTGCAGTGTGAAAGTGAGTGAGCAGTGTGAGTGTGAGTGTGTGTGTCGAGTGAGTGTGTGTGATGAGTGTGTGTGTGGAAGGTGTGTGAGTGCGTGTGAGTGTGTGTGTGTGTGTGATGAGTGTGTGTGAGTGTGAGTGTGTGTGTCGAGTGAGTG
Source organism: Paracanthobrama guichenoti (assembly GCA_018749465.1). NCBI lineage: Eukaryota > Metazoa > Chordata > Actinopteri > Cypriniformes > Gobionidae > Paracanthobrama > Paracanthobrama guichenoti. The sequence continues at coordinate 242,905 of JAGHMJ010004488.1, read as the reverse complement.
TGTGTCGGTGAGTGAGTGTGTGCGAGAGTAGAGTGAGTGTGTGTGAGTCGGAGTGAGTGTGTGTGTGTGCGGTGAGTGAGTGTGTGTGGAGCGAGTGAGTGTGTGTGGAGTAAGTGAGTGTGAGTGAGTGTGTGTGAGCGAGTGTGTGTGAGCGAGTGAGTGTGAGCGAGTGAGTGTGAGTGTGTGTGATGAGTGAGTGTGTGTGATGTGTGTAGTGTGTGTGAGCAGAGTGAGTGTGTGCGTGTCAGGCGAGAGTGTGTGTGTGTGATCGAGTGTGTGTGTGAGCGAGTGAGTGTGTGTGATCGAGTGAGTGTGTGTGATCGAGTGAGTGTGTGTGCGAGTGAGTGAGTGAGTGTGATCGAGTGAGTGTGTGTGAGCGAGTGAGTGCGCAGTCGGTAAGTGTGTGTGTGTCAAGTGTGTGTGTGTAGTGTGAGTGTGTGTGAGCTTGAAGGAGTGAGTGTGTGTCAGTGAGTGTGTGTGTGTGATCGAGTGTGTGTGAGCTGATGTGAGTGAGTGTGTGTGTGTGTGTGTAAGCAGTGAGTGAGTGAGTGTGTGAGCGAAAGTGAGTGTGTGGCTCACAGTGAGTGTGTGTGGCGAGTGAGTGTGTGAGTGTGTGTGAGCGAGTGAGTGTGTGTGAGTGAAAGGAGTGAAGTGTGTGTGTCAGTGTGTGTGTGTGAGTGAGTGAGTGTGTGTGAGTGTGTGTGAGCGAGTGTGTGTGAGCGAGTGAGTGTGAGTGTGTGTGATCGAGTGAGTGTGTGTGAGCGAGTAGTGTGTGTGTGTGTGAGTGAGTGAAGTGTGAAGCGAGTGAGTGAGTGTGTGAGTGTGTGAGTGTGAGTGTGAGTGCGTGTGAGTGAGTGAAAGTGTGTGAGTGAGTGTGTGAGAAGGAGTGAGTGTGAGTGAAATGTGTGAGTGTGTGTGTGAAGTGAGTGTGTGTGAGTGAGTTATGTGTGAGCGAGAGAGTGAGTGTGTGTGATCGAGTGGTGTGTGTGAGATATGAAAGTGAGTGTGTGTGATGTGTGTGTGTGTGTGATCGAGTGTGAGTGTGTGTGATCAGTAGTGTGATCGAGAGAGTGTGTGTGAGTCGAGTGAGTGTGTGTGTGATCAGTGAGTGTGTGTGGCGAAAGTGAGTGTGTGTGTGATCGAGTGAGTGTGTGTGAGCGAGTGAGTGAGTGTGTGATCGAGTGAGTGTGTGTGTGTGTGAGTGAGTCCAGTGTCGAAAGTGAGTGTGTGTGTGTGATCGAGTGTGTGTGTGAGCGAGTGAGTGAGTGTGTGTGAGTGTGTGTGAGCGAGTGAGTGAGTGAGTGTGTGTGAGCGAGTGAGTGTGAAGTGTGTGGTGAGCGAGTGAGTGTGTGAGTGCAGTAGTGTGTGAGCAGTAGTGTGTGTGTGAGGAGTGTGTGAGTGTGTGTGAGTCCAGTGAGTGAGTGTGTGTGATCAGAAAGTGAGTGTGTGGAGTGAGTGAGTGTGTGTGAGCTGAGTGAGTGAGTGTGTGTGATCGTAAAGAGTGTGTGTGTCGAGTGAGTGAAGTGTGAGCGAGTGAGTGAAGCGCAGTGAGTGAAGTAAGTGATGTGTGAGTGAGTGAAGAGAGTGTGCGAAGTGAGTGAGTGAGTGTGTGTGATCAGTGAGGTGTGTGTCAGAAAGTGGAAGTGTGTGTGTGATGTGAGTGAGTGTGTGTGTGTCCAGTGAGTGTGTGTGCAGTGAGTGAGTGTGTCAGCGAGTGAGTGTGGTGTGTAAGTGAGTGAGTGAGTGTGTGAGGTGTGAGTGAGTGAAGTGTGTGTGTGCAGAGTGAGTGTGTGCAAGAGTGAGTGTGAGTGAGTGTGTGTGTGTCGAGTGAGGTGTGTGTGGCGAGTGAGAGTGTGTGTGAGTGAGTGGAGTGTGTGTGATCGAGTGTGAGTGAGTGTGTGTGTCGAGTGTGTGTGTGAGTGTGTGTGTGAGTGTGTGTGGCAGTGAGTGAAAGTGTGTGTGTGTCGAGTAGTGAGAGGAGTAGAGTGTGGTTGAGTGAGTGTGAGCAGTGAGCGAGTGTGTGTGTGTGAGCGAGTGAGTGTGTGTGATCGAGTGAGTGTGTGTGGCGAGTGGAGTGTGTGTGGCAGCGTGAAAGTGTGTGTGCGAGCGGCGTGTGTGTGCAAGTGGCGTGTGTGAGCGAGTGAGTGTGTGTGAGCGAGTGAGTGTGTGTGAGCAAGTGAGTGAGTGTGAGTGAATGTGAGTGAGTGAGTGTATGTGTGTGGCAGTGAGTGAGCAGGTGTGTGAGTGGCGAGTGAGTGAGTGTATGTGTGGCAGTGAGTGAGTATGTGTGCCAGTGCGAGTGAGTGAGTGTGTGTGAAGTGATGAGTAGATGTGAAATGAAGGAGCGTGTGAAAAGCTGTGTGAAGTGTAGTGTGTGTGTGTGTAAGCGAGTGAGTGAGTGTGTGTGTGAGTGAGTGAGTGTGTGTGTGTGAAGTGTGAGTGCGTGTGAGCGAGTGTGCAGTGAAGTGTAGTGGCGTGTGTGAGTGAGCGTGGAGTGAGCGCAGTGAGGAGTGAGTGAGTGAGTGTGTGTCAGTGTGGTCGAGTGAGTGTGTGTGAGCGAGTGAGTGTGTGTGTGTGATCGAGTGAGTGTGTGTGTCGAGTGATGTGTGTGTGATCGAGTGGAGTGAGTGAGCGAGTGAGTGTGTGGTGTGTGCGAGTGAGTGAGTGTGTGAGCGAGTGAGTGAGTGTGTGATCGAAAGGAGTGTGTGTGTCGAGTGAGTGTGAGTGATCGAGTGAGTGTGTGTGTGTTGAGTGAGGTGTGTGTGTTCGAGGTGTGTGAGCGAGTGAGTGAGTCGAGTGTGTGTGTGAGTGTGTGTGTGAGCGTGTGTGAGTGAGTGAGTGTGTGGCGAGTGAGTGTGTGTGTGGATCGCGTGTGTGTGGAGCGAGTGAGTGAGTGTGTGTGAGGTGTGTGAGTGAAAAGTGAGGAGTGTGTGTGGAGCGAGTGAGTGTGTGCAGTGTGTGTGTGAGCGAGTGAGTGTGTGTGTGAATATGAGAGTGTGAGCGAAAAGTGTGTGGAGCGAGGGAAGTGTGTGTGAGTGAGTGAGTGTGAGTGTAGTGTGTCGAAGTGAGTGTGTGTGATCGAAAGTAAGTGTGTGTGAGTGAGTGGAGTGTGTGTGATCGAGTGAGTGTGTGTGAGCGAGTGAGTGAGTGTGTGCGAGAGTGAGTGTGTGTGTCGAGGAGTGAGTGTGTATGCAGTGAGAAAAAGTGAGTGTGTGCAAAGTGAGTGAGTGAGTGAGTGTGATCAGTGAGTGTGTGTGAGTGGAGGAGTGTGAGTGAGTGTGTGTGGAGTCGAGTGAGTGTGTGTGTGAGAGTGAGAGTGTGTGATCGAGTGAGTGAGTGTGTGTGATCGAGTGAGTGAGTGTGTGTGATCGAGTGAGTGTGTGTGAGCGAGTGAGTGTGTGTGGCAGTGAGTGTGAGTGTGTGTGATCGAGTGAGTGAGTGAGTGTGAGCGAGTGAGTGTGAGCGAGTGAGTGAGTGTGTGTGCCAGAGCGAGTGAGTGGAGCGAGTGAGTGAGTGTGTGTGAGCGAGTGAGTGAGTGTGTGTGATCGAGTGAGTGTGTGTGAGCGAGCGAGTGTGTGTGTGAGCGAGCGAGTGTGTGTGCGAGTGAGTGTGTGTGTGAGCGAGTGAGTGTGTGTGAGCAAGTGAGTGAGTGTGAGTGAATGTGAGTGAGTGAGTGTATGTGTGTGAGCGAGTGAGTGAGTGTGTGAGAGTGAGCGAGTGAGTGAGTGTATGTGTGTGAGCGAGTGAGTGAGTATGTGTGTGAGCGAGTGAGTGAGTGTATGTGAGTGAATGTGTGAGTGAGTGAATGTGAGTGTGTGAGCGAGTAAGCGAGTGTGTGAGTGAGTGTATGTGTGTGAGTGTGTGAGCGAGTGAGTGAGTGTGTGTGAGCGAGTGAGTGTGAGTGTGTGTGTGTGTGAGTGTGTGAGTGGCGTGTGAGCGTGTGTGTGTGAGTAGGGAGTGCTTAGGAGCGAGTGAGTGGAGTGAGTGAGTGAGCGAGTGAGTGTGTGTCTGTGTGAGTGAGGGAGTGAGTGTCTGTGTGAGTGAGTGTGTGTGTGTGTGTGTGAGTGAATGTGAGTGTGTGTGTGTGTGTGTGTGTGTGTGTGTGTGAGTGTGTGTGAAGTGTGTGTGAGTGAATGTGAGTGTGTGTGTGAGTGAGTAGTGTGTGTGTGTGAGAGAGTGTGTGTGTGTGTGAGAGAGTGTGAGTGATTGAGTGTGTGAGAGCGAGTGAGAGTGTGTGTGAGTGAGTGTGAGTGTGTGTGTGTGTGTGTGAGTGAGAGTGAGTGTGTGTGTGAGCCGAGTGAGTGTGTGAGCGAAAGCAGTGAGTGTGTGAGACTGGCGAGTGAGTGTGTGTGAGCGAGTGAGTGTGTGTGAGCGAGTGAGTGTGTGTGAGCGAGTGAGTGTGTGTGTGTGATCGAGTGAGTGTGAGTGTGTGGGATCGAGTGAGTGTGTGTGAGCGAGCGAGTGTGTGTGAGCGAGCGAGTGAGTGTGTGTGATCGAGCGAGTGAGTGTGTGTGATCGAGCGAGTGAGTGTGAGCGAGTGAGTGAGTGTGTGTGATCGTGCAGTGGAGTGTGAGCGAGTGAGGAGTGTGTGATCGAGGCGAAGTGAGTGTGTGTGTGTGAGCGAGTGAGTGAGTGTGTGTGACCGAGTCAGTGAGTGAGTGTGAGTGTGGGTGATCGAGTGAGCGAGTGAGTGAGTGTGTGTGAGCGAGTGAGTGTGAGTGGAGAGTGAGTGTGTGAGCAGCGCGTGTGTGTGTGAGCGAATGAGTGTGTGTGAGCGAATGAGTGAGTGTGTGTGATCGAGCGAGTGAGTGTGAGTGTGTGTGATCGAGCGAGTGAGTGTGAGTGTGTGTGAGCGAGTGAGTGAGTGTGTGTGAGTGAGTGAGTGAGTGAGTGTGTGTGAGCGAGTGAGTGAGTGTGTGTGATCGAGCGAGTGAGTGTGAGTGTGTGTGAGCGAGTGAGTGAGTGTGTGTGACCGAGTCAGTGAGTGAGTGTGAGTGTGTGTGATCGAGTGAGCGAGTGAGTGAGTGTGTGTTACAGTGATGTGTGAGTAAGGGCTCCCTATAGCTTACAGCATTATCTTTAAGAAACTTTTAGTTATAATTGAATTAATTTAAGGACAGACACAATTTGTTCAGTAAACCACTGTTGAATAAAAGAGTTTTCTCTTCCCTGCTGTACTCCATGACTTCCAAATCGAGGTACATACCGAACCGTCAGTTTTGTGTACCGGTACACCCCTAACAGACACTAGTATATATCGGCTACAGAGCTCTTAGATAAACAGAAGCGACTGAAAGCACTGTCAATAGTGGGTACAGAATATACCCGGTTCTGCCGGTACTACAGAAATGCTGGTATCGTCAAATTTTCAATATTTCAGAACCGACTAGGTATCGAAGTACTTGTGACATCCCTAGTCTGTGTCAGTCTCCTACAGAGTTGACATCGGTCAGCTCCTGCGTCAGCGTCGCACGCATGGGTCACATGATCAGCATCGGCCAATGGTAAGCCGGCGTTCTGAGGCACTGCATTGTATTTACAATGTCAACCTCATCAGAGACTGACACAGATGTGAAGAAATTGTTGAATAAAGTCACTAAAGTACACTAAAGTTTTCATCACATGACAGCTGAACCACTGGAGTCACATGGACTATTGTAACCATGTCTTCCTTTCTGGGGTCAGAGAGCTCTGGGAGTTCATCAGAAATATCTTCATGTGTGTCTGAAGACGAACGAAGGTCTGACGGGTTTGGAACGGCATGAAGGAGAGGAATTAATGACAGAATTATCATTTTTGGGTGAACGGTCCCTGAGCTGCTCAAACAATAATGCAATCTGCAAAGTGGGGAAGGAATAAATGTATGCTCCATTTAATGGACTTAAAATATGGACTTAATGATAAAGTTAGTTTTAGAATGACTAAACCGTAAAATGTGTAACCCCATTCACAAGCCATTTGACTTCTGGAATGTTTTATTATTCTTTAGAAAATAATTACTGAAAAGTGAGAGTTTTATACCAGAATTGCACAGACTAACTATTTTCTGTTTTTATTTTTATCAACAAAAAAACACCATCAAAACTTAAGTGCTGACATAGTTTATTACTTATTATAATGGAGTTTCTTTTAAAGAAGATATTTTGAGGAAAATGTTTAGGTTCAGTGGATGTCAATTCTCACATTTCTGAAAGAAAGCCATGCAGGTTTAAATGATGAATATTCAAAATATATAATTAATAATTATCTAAAATAATTAAATTTGATTTAAATAAAACTATTTTATTGTGCCGTTTTATTTGGGTTTTTACTTAAAATATTTTTTGATAAATTAGTAATTGATATTTTTAAGTTAATTTAATTACATCTTTATTTTATTACTTTATTTTAAACAATAATACAATTATTTTATTATTATTATACTATATTCTACTAATAATATTCTTTTATTATTATTAAAATACTATTGTATTTTAAATTAAAAAAATTATTGTAATTTATTTTAATAAAAAATTATTTCGTTGTGTTGCATTTATTATTTTATTTTAAACTCAAATTATTTTAGATAGATTATTAATTAATGACATTTAATTTAATTATATATTTTTATTACTTTATTCTATATATTATTTAAATGTGAATAAAGAAATTATTGTATTTTATTTTATTTTAAACTATATTAAATTATTTTAAAATAGATTATTAATGAGATATTCTTCAATTAATTTATTTACATCTTTATTTTATTTTATTTTAAATTAAGTTAAAATAAAAATAACATTAAATACATTTTATATTATTTTATTTTATTTACAATTTAATTTCAAATTAAATGTAAAATAAAAATAAAACCTAATTAAATTAATTGAATAATATCTAATTATATTAAATTTAAAGGCAACTGGAGTAATGAGAGACTGACTGACAGGCATCAAATCTCTAATAATGTCATCCTGATCTGGTCAAGATGATCTGGCCTGTTTACTGATTCCGTCTGCATTAACAGCCTTACGGTCGATTTATTTAGTGCATTTTGAGCAATTTCTGCAGCAAACTCTTATGAATATGAACAGATGGAGGGGACGCTTGAGAAGGTTTCCAACACGAGCGGTTTGACTCCCGGTGGAATGTGTGAACTTCAGTCGCTAAGTGAAAGATTCCCGACAAGCACGAAGCAACTCTCCCCTGACATCGAGAATAACTCTCTGACAGATAATAAATGTGTGCAGCCGAGGGAATGGTGTGAACCGCGAGTCCAGTCAGAAACCCGGGCCTGGAGTCTGAAGGCTTTGGAGAGCTTTGATGTGTGCTGAAAAACCTCCCTTGCTGAGAAGCGGGGAAAAGGAAGAAAAGAAATGATGGTGAACGACAGCTTGGCCACCGATCCTAGCGGAGACCTTGAGTAGACTACATTCATAAACCGCTGGCGTTTCCCTCACTGCTTCTCGGAAGAGAGAACAACTCGTGAAACGCTAAACAACACTTCTGGTCATTTGGCGAGCACAGCAAATTACAGCAAAGCGTCGGTGCTAATGAAGGTTTCAACACAACACTTCTGATTTAACTGCACTGTTAACACAGAGGAAGAAGAACTTGGCGGATTAAAGCGTGTGCTTGTGTAACTGACCTCCACAGATGTTTTACAGTTAAGAGGATCCAGCATGCAAACACAGAACTACACTACCGGGCAAAATACTGCAATAATTACGATTTTTTTATATTTCTGCTCTCTCTGCTCTTTGTTATATTTCTGCTCACCAAGGCTGCTTTTACTTACATCAAAAATACATTAAAAATTGTGAAATATTATTCTAATGTAAATCATCTGTTCTCTGTGTGAATATATAGTAAAGTGTGATTTATTCCTGTGATCAAAGCTGAGTTTATCATCATTACTCCAGTCTTCAGAGTCACATGATCCTTCACTGATCATTCTCATATGAGGATCTGATGATCAACACACATTTATGATTATTATCAGTGATGAACACACTTCATATTTCTGTGGAAACCGTGACACATTTTACTTCTCAGGATTCTTTAATGAATATAAAATAAAAAGAACAGCATTAATCTGAAATAGAAAACATTATAGATGTCTTTACTGTCACTTTTACTGTCAATTTTAAATTGTAATAATATTTCAAAATGTTACTGTATTTTTATCACATAAATTCAGCTTTGATCACAGGAATAAATTACATTTTACTATACATTCACATAGAGAACAGCTGATTTAAATTATAATAATATTCCACTATTTTTACTGCATTTTTGATCAAATAAATCAGTCGCTTCAGTGAACAGAAGAGACTTCATCTTAATTTTTGTACTGTTAAAGCCTGCACACACTAAATAATGCTGGGTTAAAAACAACCCAAGTTGGGTTGAAAATGGACTAACCCAGCAACTGGGTTGTTTTAACCTAGTGAATGGGTTGTTTTAACCCAGTGGTTTGGATAAATGTTTGCTTAAAACAACCCAACCGCTGGGTTAAAACAACCCAACCGCTGGGATAAAACAACCCAACCCCTGGGTTAAAACAACCCAACCGCTGGGTTAAAACAACCCAACCCCTGGGATAAAACAACCCAACCGCTGGGACAACCCAACCGCTGGGACAACCCAACCGCTGGGATAAAACAACCCAACCGCTGGGATAAAACAACCCAACCCCTGGGTTAAAACAACCCAACCCCTGGGTTAAAACAACCCAACCGCTGGGATAAAACAACCCAACCGCTGGGATAAAACAACCCAACCCCTGGGTTAAAACAACCCAACCCCTGGGTTAAAACAACCCAACCGCTGGGATAAAACAACCCAACCGCTGGGATAAAACAACCTAATCGCTGGGTTAGTCCATTTTCAACCCATTTTTTTTAGAGTGCACTGCAAATAAAGCTTAAATCCACTTCATATTAATGAATAAATGTCTTGCTAATTGGCAAACAACACAGTTTGCCTTGCAAATAAGACTGGACGGAGATGAGTGATAATCATTACCACACGATTAAAGCCAGCGTTTTCATTCCTCAATCTGTGAGGCGTGTTTTATTCCTCGTGAGTCTGAGGGGAAACGGCTGCAGGGTTTTTACAGTTGTAAGCACTTAAAGGCAATTATATTCCTGGCCTCGTTTAACTGAACGTGCAGCTCGCCTTCCCCATTCCTCCTCATTTACGGCACTAATTGGAAAAACATTTTCATCTACATGGCAACCTCCGTCCTCTGGCAGACAATAGTTATGGGCCAGTCGCACAAGCCATAAAAAACCCAGACAGAAGTCGTCTGACGGCGTTGCACTTTTTTTTTTTCATACATGACTGGAGGTGTGCAGGGAAATGTGCACGTAAGCGTACTGACCGCACCCAGCATGATGCGCACGATGAGCCAGCGGAAGGTCCAGATGCAGATGAGCGAAGGCGGGCAGCGGCGCGGCATCTGTGCCAGACTCCACAGCGGACACAGGAAGATCCCCAGAAAACCTGTTTCCAGAAGCTGGCTTTCCCAACCTGAACACACACAATCACAACCACATTACACCAGATTTCTATGTCATGTTATTGCAGAAAAACAAACCCAGCATGATAACCAAAACACTGCTTATGAAATCTGAATGATTCCACATGCTGTCGTATCTCAGTTACTCCCAAAATCGAATAAATCTGAAATTACAAGAGATATTCTTGCCATAAGTTTGAGAGGTTTTTTTATCATTATATTAAAATTGCATCTGATTGTCAGCAGATGTTTAACAGTAATGGGGTGCGTTTTATTTTGGCATTTCAATGGACCAGAGAGGCGAATGTGTTCACCACTGAAAAGAGGGAAGAATAAATACATAATGCAGGGGATGTTATTGAAATCAAAACAGACAATTAAATGGAATATTGCAATATTTATTATAAACGATTTATCGGTGCACATCATTCATGTTCTGTAATCTTGAATCAGCTTCTCTTCTCTGATGACGAGGGCGGGGCGACCTGTCACTCACCAATAGCAAACCACAACCATCCAATCAATTCCCCACAGACACAATCAAGCCCCGCCCTACATTTGTTCTTGTTTGAGAGGCGTTTCACTCGACATACGGCACAGTAGAGACTAAAAGACCAGCACAGCTGAAAAACTGGACGAGCGCTAGTATTCAGGTTGAGTAAGATCAGCCGAAACGGATTGAGCTCTGAACATCTCTCAAAATGTTCTGTTAAAGTTCACACACCCTAAAAATACATTGGCTTCAGCATCATAAAATAAAAATTAAATATGCAATTAAATGAATATAAAAATATCTAATTATATATAATTATTTAATTTTATTTATTTTCATTTTTTTAAGTGTTGCATTTTTGCATGTTGTAAAAAAATATTTTACATAGATAATAATATACATAGATTAAAATAAATGAATGTAAATTAATTTAAAAATATCTAATTAATGATCAATCTGACATAAAATTTAACAAATAAAATGTATTTTATTGCGTTGTATATCGTTATTTTAAATTGATTATTGATTAGATATTCGTGAATTCATTTACGTCTTTATATTTTTATTTTATTTATTTTAAATAAAATATGTAATTAAATTTATATAAAAATATCTGATTATATATAATCATTAATTAAAAAAAAAAAATATTTTATTGTGTTCCATTTTATTATTGTAAATTAAAAAATTATTTTACATAGATTATAATATACATGGATTAAAATAAAATAATTTAATATCTAATTAATAATCAATCTGAAATAAAAATTAACAAGTAAAATACATTTATTTTATTGTGTTGTATATCATTATTTAAAATTAAATTAAATTATTTAAGATAGATTATTGATTAGATATTCTTGAATTAATTTATATACTTTTTTTACTTATTTTAAATAAAAAAAAATGAAAAAATAATTTACATTTATTTTTATATATTATTTTATTTATACATTAATTTAAAATGAAATAAAAAACTTAAATTAATTGAATAATATCTAATTATATTAAATTTAAAGGCAACTGGAGTAATGAGAGACTGACTGACAGGCATCAAATCTCTAATAATGTCATCCTGATCTGGTCAAGATGATCTGGCCTGTTTACTGATTCCGTCTGCATTAACAGCCTTACGGGATCAAATAAAACATTATTCAAGATATTATCAAACATTATAATAGATACTAAAATTACATTAGCACAACCCCAGAATAAAGGCCTGTTTAAACCAAGAATGATAACTAGAACTATATTGATGTGTATAAAAGTTTTGTTTATTATATACTCTCAGAAAAAAGGTACAGTGCTGTCACTGGGGCGGTATCCTAAGGTACAAAAGTGAAAAGGTACAACTTTGTACCTTACTCACCCCTAAATGGTACATGGGTACATATCAGTGCTTTAAGAGAGCGTATGAGTACCTTAAAGGTTCATATCAGTGCTTTAAGAGAGCGCATTAGTACCTTAAAAGGTTCATATCAGTGCTTTAAGAGAGCGTATGAGTACCTTAAAGGTACATATCGGTGCTTTAAGAGAGCGTATCAGTACCTTAAAGGTACATATCAGTGCTTTAAGAGAGCGTATCAGTACCTTAAAGGTTCATATCAGTGCTTTAAGAGAGCGTATCAGTACCTTAAAGGTTCATATCGGTGCTTTAAGAGAGAGTATTAGTACCTTAAAGGTTCATATCGGTGCTTTAAGAGAGCGTATCAGTACCTTAAAGGTTCATATCAGTGCTTTAAGAGAGCGTATGAGTACCTTAAAGGTTCATATCAGTGCTTTAAGAGAGCGTATCAGTACCTTAAAGGTTCATATCAGTGCTTTAAGAGAGCGATCAGTACCTTAAAGGTTCATATCAGTGCTTTAAGAGAGCGTGATAGTACCTTATAGGTTCATATCAGTGCTTTAAGAGAGCATATCAGTACCTTAAAGGTTCATATCAGTGCTTTAAGAGAGCGTATCAGTACCTTAAAGGTTCATATCAGTGCTTTAAGAGAGCGTATCAGTACCTTAAAGGTTCATATCGGTGCTTTAAGAGAGCGTATGAGTACCTTAAAGGTGCATATCGGTGCTTTAAGAGAGCGTATTAGTACCTTAAAGGTTCATGTCGGTGCTTTAAGAGAGCGTATTAGTACCTTAAAGGTTCATGTCAGTGCTTTAAGAGAGCGTATTAGTACCTTAAAGGTTCACGTCAGTGCTTTAAGAGAGCGTATTAGTACCTTAAAGGTTCACGTCAGTGCTTTAAGAGAGCATATGAGTACCTTAAAGGTGCATATCAGTGCTTTAAGAGTGCGCATTAGTACGTTTTCTGTTTTGTACCTTAGGATACCGCCCCAGTGACAGCACTGTACCTTTTTTTTCTGACAGTATAAGCGCACTGTAGTTTTGTCATCGGCTGCTTTAAAGTCAAGCGGATTCTGATTGGCCGTCAATGTTTTTATCGTTTCTCAGCTGAAAGTGATTCCAACAATAATGTGGTGTGGACTTCCATAAGCTCTTGGAATTAAAATGATTATTAACACTTCATAGGCGTAGTTGGTCATCTTTAAAGCCTTTAACGCAGGTGCTCCGGGCATCTTTCAGTGAAAAGAATAATCAAATATCCTCTTTAGTATTTCACTTGGCATGCAACTCCAGCCATGTGTGTTTCTGCTGGTTTACAGGAACAAATAAAGCAAAGAGAATGAGCTTCGACCATCTAAACATCTGGCACCTAACCTTCTCCACACAGAGCCAATGCTAAAGCCTGAGAGAGTGTGAGTATCAAAGATTAGATGATTTGCTCTGAGAAAGACGTGTCCTTTGAGCGAGCATGTGTTTACTTGCACAGAGCCTGTAGGAGGTTAGTGTGGATCGCACTGGAGAGTGTGCAGACGTCAGTGATTGGAGCGTGACTGATTTTGGAGGTGCTCACTTTTATATCACACACAGAGGAGATGGGCGGCAGAATCGCTCCAGCATCTCAGCACTATTTTTACACCCCTAATCAGATTTCTAGGAACAATTATTTGGTTTGGGACTGAATAATTCATTACATCTGCAGCTCCGCTGATTGGATTTGAGTCTTGGGAGGAGAACAGAAGATCCTGCATTTTTGAGACGACGCCATGTTCTCTTTGCACTTAATTTAGTTTACTCCTAACTGGACTCAACAGGAGTTATGAGACGTTTTTTGCATGGCACTCCTATCCAAATAAAATTAAACGTTTAACACTCACACTAAAGTTACTGTTCATAAAAATGAAATGATTAGAGCTGTAATCACGATGCAATCCGACATGATACCTCAAAAAATATTACGATATTATGTGCCTATTTTACACAATTGACAAATGCAATCTAAATATAGTATGAATTAAATTGACAATCCTGAATCCCAAGTGGGACGTCGACAACAAAATGGTGCACTTTAGTTTCTTAAATAATATAGAAAAACAAGAGTCTTCTGAGCTCTCTAAACTGTATCTCCATTAGGACAAAAAAATAAAAAATAAATAAATAAATAAATATATAAAAAAGGATATTTCAAAAGTGAATGTTTGTATATATACACACCGATCAGGCATAACATTATGACTGGTGAGGTGAATAACACTGATGATCTCTTCCTCACGGCTCCTGTTAGTGGGTGGGATATATTAGGCAGCAAGTGAACATTTTGTCCTCAAAGTTGATGTGTTAGAAGCAGGAAAAATGGGCAAGCGTAAGGATTTGAGCGAGTTTGACAAGGGCCAAATTGTGATGGCTAGACGACTGGGTCAGAGCATCTCCAAAACTGCAGCTCTTGTGGGGTGTTCCCGGTCTGCAGTGGTCAGGATCTATCAAAAGTGCTCCAAGGAAGGAACAGTGGTGAACCGGCCACAGGGTCATGGGCGGCCAAGGCTCATTGATGCACGTGGGGAGCGAAGGCTGGCCCGTGTGGTCCGATCAAACAGACGAGCTACTGGAGCTCAAACTGCTCAAGAAGTTAATGCTGGTTCTGATAGAAAGGTGTCAGAATACACAGAGCATCTCAGTTTGTTGCGTATGGGGCGGCATAGCCGCTGACCAGTCAGGGTGCCCATGCTGACCCCTGTCCACCGCCGAAAGCACCAACAGTGGCACGTGAGCATCAGAACTGGACCACGGAGCAATGGAAGAAGGTGGCCTGGTCTGATGAATCACGTGTTCTTTTACATCACGTGGATGGCCGGGTGCGTGTGCGTGGCTTCCCTGGGGAACACATGGCACCAGGATGCACTATGGGAAGAAGGCAAGCCGGCGGAGGCAGTGTGATGCTTTGGGCAATGTTCTGCTGGGAAACCTTGGGTCCTGCCATCCATGTGGATGTTACTTTGACACGTACCACCTACCTAAGCATTGTTGAGACCATGTACAGCCTTTCATGGAATTTCCTGTATTCCCTGGTGGCTGTGGCTCTGGAAGAGCCACAGCTCTTGGCTCTTGGCTCTTGGCTCTTGGATAATGCTCCTGACACAAAGCACAAATGCTTCAGGAATGGTTTGAGGAGCACAACAACGAGTTTGAAGTGTTGACTTGGCCTCTAAATTCCCCAGATCTCAATCCAATCGAGCATCTGTGGGATGAGCTGAACAAACAAGTCTGATCCATGGAGGCCCCACATCACAACTTACAGGACTTAAAGGATCTGCTGCTAACATCTTGGTGCCAGATACCACAGCACACCTTCAGGGGTCTAGTGGAGTCCATGCCTCGACGGGTCAGCAAAAGGGGGACCAACATAATATTAGGTCATAATGTTATGCCTGATTGGTGTACACACACATATATATATATATATATATATATATATATATATATATATATATATATATATATATATATATATATATATATATATATATATATATAATATATATATATATATATATATATATATATAAATATATATATATATATATATATATATATATATATATATATATATATATATATATATATATATATATGCATTGCAACAATACATCAAATCATTAGTCCTTTGATCGATGCATTAATCCATATTGATGTAATGTGACGTCACGGGTATGGCTATTTTTAAAAATGGATAAAGATTTATGATCATCTGGAATCCGTTACAGTGGCATCACACTGTTACATGCACTTGGACTGATCCCTAAAACCAGGAACGGCTTCAAATGACAAAACTGGTGTAAAACACAAAAGAAATATTCAAATATAAATCAAAAAACATGTTCTTGTCTTCCATTCAACAATGGACCTAAATTAAAACCTGATTGGCCAACTGAGCCCATTTGTGGCTTTCTTGTTTATCTGGGGAGTTTGGGTTTTGCTGGGATGGAACATTTGAAGAGGCCGATCTCAGATGTGGTTGGTGGGATGAGGTAAAACACTGGGGTAAAAGTTCAGATGATTCAGTCCACGTCTTACCCAACGCATTGGCTTCTGAGCCTCCATCGGTCACACTGCTGCAGATCCCAAAGCAAAACTCTAAACACTGAAGGGAATTCTGGGAGAGGAGGCTCTGGTTTACTCTTGACTTCCAATACTTCATTAAAACCCACATCCAAGTGTTCCATGAGGATATTGCTACTAGAAATCAAAGAGTGCATGACAAAGTCACAAGAGATGTAGAAGTTTACTCACCAAACAAGTACCTGGAGAAAAGAGAAATATATGAGAGTCGTTTTCACCACCAGTATGAATACATAAGAAAAATAATCATGCTCATGAGCCATAATTACGAGATAAAAGTCTTAATTATGAGAGCGAATATTTGGTCATAATTACTTATCTCATAGTTTTGACTTTTTGTGTCATTGTTTTTTTTTGTGTCACAGTGAATTTTTGTGTCATAATTATGACTTTTTATCTCATAGTTCTGACTTATGGTGTTGATTTTTATGTCAATTTCATAATGACAAAATTGTCAATTGACATACTAAGACATAATAATGAGATAAAACGCTGAAATGTTAAAAAATGTCAATGACTGAATTTTGAGTGTGAAATTACAATTTTATCTCATAATTATGATTTAGTATGCTATAATTTTGACTTCTCACAATCATGACTTAGTATCTCATAATTTTAAGTAATTTTTTTCAAAATTACGGATTTTTTTTTCTCAGTTCTGACTTTGTCATATTTTCGACTCATAATGTCACAAAAATGACACACTAAATCATAATTATGAGATAAGAAGTCAAAATTATAAGATAAAATGTTGAAATCTGAAAAAATGTCAATGACGTAGTGTCAATTTTGTCTCAAATTTTTTGGTCGTAATTATTACTTTCGACTTCTCATTCTTAGCATGTTATAATTTTGACTCCTCACAATCATGACTTATATGATCTCATAATTTTAAGTCAGTTTTTGTCATAATTATGGCTTTTTATTTCATAGTTTTGACTTATTGTTTTTTGTAACACACACTCACCTGTCAGGATTATTAGGAACACGATACTAATACTGTGTTTGACCCCCTTTCGCCTTCAGAACTGCCTTAATTCTACGTGGCATTGATTCAACAAGGTGCTGAAAGCATTCTCTAGAAATGTTGGCCCATATTGATAGGATAGCATCTTGCAGTTGATGGAGATTTGTGGGATGCACATCCAGGGCACGAAGCTCCCGTTCCACCACATCCCAAAGATGCTCTATTGGGTTGAGATCTGGTGACTGTGGGGGCCATTTTAGTACAGTGAACTCATTGTCATGTTCAAGAAACCAATTTGAAATGATTCAAGCTTTGTGACATGGTGTATTATCCTGCTGGAAGTAGCCATCAGAGAATGGGTACATGGTGGTCATAAAGGGATGGACATGGTCAGAAACAATGCTCAGGTAGGCCGTGGCATTTAAACGATGCCCAATTGGCACTAAGGGGCCTAAAGTGTGCCAAGAAAACATCCCCACACCATTACACCACCACCACCCAGCCTGCACAGTGGTAACAAGGCATGATGGATCCATGTTCTCATTCTGTTTACGCCAAATTCTGACTCTACCATCTGAATGTCTCAACAGAAATCGAGACTCATCAGACCAGGGAACATTTTTCCAGTCTTCAACTGTCCAATTTTGGTGAGCTTGTGCAAATTGTAGCCTCTTTTTCCTATTTGTAGTGGAGATGAGTGGTACCGGTGGGGTCTTCTGCTGTTGTAGCCCATCCGCCTCAAGGTTGTGCGTGTTGTGGCTTCACAAATGCTTTGCTGCATACCTCGGTTGTAACGAGTGGTTATTTCAGTCAAAGTTGCTCTTCTATCAGCTTGAATCAGTCGGCCCATTCTCCTCTGACCTCTAGCATCAACAAATCAACAAGGCATTTTCTCCCACAGGACTGCCGTGATACTGGATGTTTTTTCCCTTTTCACACCATTCTTTGTAAACCCTAGAAATGGTTGTGCGTGAAAATCCCAGTAACTGAGCAGATTGTGAAATACTCAGACCGCCCGTCTGGCACCAACAACCATGCCACGCTCAAAATTGCTTAAATCACCTTTCTTTCCCATTCTGACATTCAGTTTGGAGTTCAGGAGATTGTCTTGACCAGGACCACACCCCTAAATGCATTGAAGCAACTGCCATGTGATTGGTTGATTAGATAATTGCATTAATGAGAAACTGAACAGGTGTTCCTAATAATCCTTTAGGTGAGAGTAATATCATAATGACAAATTTTTGACTGTCAAAATATTGACACAATGATCAATGACATAAGTCATCATTTTGTCAAATATTTCATAATTTTGAATTTCGTTTTTTTAATCTCATAATTATTACTTAGTATAATTTTAACTTCTCACAATCATGACTTAGTATCTCATAATGTTAAGTCATTTTTGTCATAATTACGGCTTTTTATCTCAGTTCTGACTGGCCATTGTTTTTTATCATAATTTTGACTTGTCATAATGATGTTA
>JAGHMJ010004488.1:212500-220000 GCA_018749465.1 Paracanthobrama guichenoti | reverse complement strand
ATAAAACAACCCAATCGCTGGGCTAAAACAACCCAGCCGCTGGGCTAAAACAACCCAACCGCTGGGATAAAACAACCCAATCAATGGGATAAAACAACCCAACCGCTGGGATAAAACAACCCAACCGCTGGGATAAAACAACCCAATCAATGGGATAAAACAACCCAACCACTGGGAAAAAACAACCCAACCGCTGGGATAAAACAACCCAACCGCTGGGCTAAAACAACCCAGCTGCTGGGATAAAACAACCCACCTCTGGGATAAAACAACCCAATCACTGGGTTAAAACAACCCACCCGCTGAGATAAAACAACCCAACCGCTGGGCTAAAACAACCCAACCGCTGGGATAAAACAACCCAATCACTGGGCTAAAACAACCCAACCACTGGGATAAAACAACCCAACCGCGGGGATAAAACAACCCAATTGCGGGGTTTGTCCATTTTCAACCCAACTTGGGTTGTTTTTAACCCAGCATTTATTAGAGGGTATTAATAAGCAATTTACATTTTTTTTATTGTTTAATTATTATTGTTTAAACTTATCAGTAATGTGAATTTATTAAACATATTAATAAATGTTGATTTCCAACATACTTTGGGTTTATTTTAAGTGAAAAATACAGTATTTTTTAAACAATAGTTGAGTTAAATAAAACTGCCCAGCACGTTGAGCAAACATTCAACCCGACCGCTGGGTTTGTCCATTTTCAACCCATCTTGGGTTGTTTTTAACCTAGCACTTTTCAGCGTGTAGTATCGGCTCGTGCACACTCTTAGTAATGAAGTTCTTTATTGGTATCATTGGTATCCTCGTTTGGAACCTTTATTTTTAAGAGTGCTCTCTTTAAGCTACTTGTATGTTACTATAGCCTGTCCCAGATATCTGTTTTAACACCTAACAGTGGTAATAGATCAATTAAGTGGTTTTATGCATATCAACACGTATTATTCAGCATCACTGAATCAACTGTTTATATTAACAAAACTAATTTAATGGGTTAAATCGGACTCTTTAAAGTAACAAAGGCAGGTTAGCACTTTTGTACAGTGTTTCAGATATGGTTTATAATATACCTGATGTATTGTACAACTAAAGTGATTTTTAATTACAGCAATTCAGACTAAATAAACTGTTGGGATCAATGCTTGGTAACACTTTATTTCCGTGTCATTGTTGCATAAGTTATATGCTTATTACACTTTACTACATGTACTTACTGTAGTAATAACAGTAAATTATGCATAATAACTAACTCTAAACCGAACCATAACTGTTACTCTATAATAAGTACATGTTAATTAATATTACTCAGTACTATATTTGAGTAAGTACAATGTAAGTACGTCACCTTAAAACAATCTAGTTACTTGTCACCTCTGGTACAGTGACTATAGCAAAGAAACTTGGGTAACACTTTACAATAAGATCTCGTTTGTTATGATTGAGCAATATTTTCTTTACAGCATGTATTATCCTTTGTTCATGTTAGTTCAAAGTGCATTAGCTCATGTTAACAGATACAAATGATCTTAAACGTGTGTTTGTAGATGTTTGCATGAACATTGAAAAATGCTGTTCGTTGTTAGTTTATGTAGTTAACTAATGAAACCTTGTTGTATAGTGTTTCTGAAAGTGACTAACTGAATGTGTACTAGTCACTGTTGGGGAAAGTGTGTGTGTTAATGACAGTAGCTATAAAATGACATACTTTAAAGGAGTAAATGCTACATTCTGTGGAGCTGCTCATAAACCATCTGTTTGTTTGGTTTTTGCTGAGCCAAGACAGTCTGCACCATGAAACTCATTCACACTCGATGTGCTTTAATTGTGCACTCTTTATCACGGATTATCCAGGCTGCTCTCTGAGAGCGAGAAGAGGCCGTTTGTGGAGGAGGCGGAGAGACTGCGACTCCAGCACAAGAAAGACTATCCGGATTATAAGTACCAGCCGCGGAGACGGAAGAGCCTGAAGCCGGGTCAGAGTGAACTGGACGTGGGAGCTGAGAAGATCCACCATCCCTCGGATCACATGTACAAGATGGAAGCGGGAATGAGAGGGATGCACAATCAGCCAGTCCATGGTGGTGAGTTATGCAAGATCAAATGTCTTACACACTGGGTCGACCGATATTGATATTTTTATTGCATATGCCGATATCAATAAGAGCCGATTTAAAGATACCAGTGATTGTTACCTAAAGAGCTTTTACTCACTTTAACCCCATAAAAATGTATTTTGTTGATATAAATTTATGTATTTAGGTTGATTCAGCAATAATAAATAATATTTTTAACTTTAAAAAACCTAATTTAGATGTTAGATTTTTTTGATATCACATGGTTTAATTTAAAGATAACACATGCATAACATTTGCTAAAATTAAATTTATTTTCACTAAATTATAAATATATACTTATATATTTAATATAGAATTAGATAGATCAAAATAAATCTGTAAATCGGCAAAACAGTATATTTGAAAAATGCAATATATTGCTTATTTGATGTTTCCGTCCCAGTTGGAATCTCCAAAAATATTGTTTAATATTGCTGAATACATAAATTTATAGCAATAAAATGAAGTTAAAAGCTTTTTATGTTACAGTTGCAGGTTAACACTTTTTACAGTTTATGACATGAATACATAACATACAAATCAGACAAACAGAATGATTGAGAAATGCAAATATCGGCCGATATATCGGTCAACCACTATACTATATATGCATGTTTATTTATTTTTTCAACTCATCCCAACAAAACATATTTGATATTACCAAAAATATTAATATTGAAAAATGCCAAATATTGGCCGATATTTTGGTTTTGGCGATATATCGGTTGTCCACTATACTTCTAACTCAACTCAACAAACCATATTTGATGTTTCCATCCCAGCTGGAATCTCCAAAAATATTATTTAATATTGCTAAAATAACCTAAATTCATTCATTTATACCAATCGCCAATATATTAATACCATGTTGGCCAAACAGATTATTTGAAAAATGTCAAATATCGGCCGATATATCGGTTGACAGCTATACTATATGCATGTTTTTATTTTTTCAACTCAACCCAACAAAACATATTATATATTTTCATCCCATCTCCAAAAATATTAATATTGAAAAATGCCAAATATTGGCCGATACATCGGTTTTGGTGATATATCTGTTGTCCACTATACTTCTAACTCAACCCGACAAACCATATTTGATGTTTCTGACAGAATGAGTGAGAAATGGCATTTAGGTTAGGAGTTGGAATCTCCTAACCTAAATACTGTACATTCATTTATACTAATCGGCCAATATATTAATACCATGTTGGTCAAATAGAGTATTTGAAAAATGTCAAATATCAGCCGATATATCGGTTGACCACTATACTATATGCATGTTTGTTTGTTTTTTTAACTCAACCCAAAAAACAGTATTTGATATTTCCATCCCATCTCCAAGAATATTAATATTCAAAAATGTCAAATATCGGCCGATATATATCGGCTGACCGCTATACTATATGCATGTTTTTTTTTTTTCCAACTCAACCTAACAAAACTTATTTGATGTTTCCATCCCAGTTGGAATCGCCAAAAATATAATTTAACATTGCTGAATTAACCTAAATACATTAATTAAAATATCTCCGATATATCAGTCGACTGCTATACTTCTAACTCAACCCAACAAACCATTTTTGATGTTTCCGACCCAGTTCAAGCACACGGCCCGCCGACGCCTCCAACCACCCCGAAGTCCGATCAGCATCAGAGCGCGAAGCGTGCGACGGAAAACACAAGACAGAACATTGACTTTAGCAACGTGGACATATCGGAGCTCAGCAGCGATGTCATCGGCAGCATGGGCCCGTTCGACGTGCGTGAGTTCGACCAGTACCTGCCGTTAAACGGCCACGCCGAGAACAACGGCGGGCAGCACTCCAGCCCCGGCTGTTTCAGCACGTCCTATCACCATCACGGCAGCGTTTCGGCTTGGAACAAGGCGTCCGGGTCAGCGTCCACATCCTCGCATAACTCCAGCCATCACAGGCCGCTCATTAAAACAGAACAATTGAGTCCTTCTCATTACGGAGACTCTCACGGGTCGCCGACCCAGTCTGAACTGAGTGACTGTCCCGACATGCAGAACTCAACGTACTTCACCACATTTTCCGGGTATCCCGCTGGCATTTATCAATATCCGTACTTCCACTCCTCCAGAAGATCATATGTGACTCCTGTCCTCAACAGTTTGTCCAGTCCAGCTCATAGTCCCGGTGCAAACTGGGAGCAACCGGTTTACACGACTTTAACACGGCCCTGATGCCATCGGGAGAATCATGGGACAATGTGGCGTATGAAGACACATACTGATACTTTCAGATGTTTTATCTTGCCATTTCATAGACTTTTCTGATCATTTTGACCTTTAGATGTTCTGGAAACACTTTACAAAGGTCTCATTTGTTGACATTGGTTAATGCATTAGCTAACAATGAGATATATATATATATAATGCATTTATTAATCTTTGTTTGTAAAGTGCATTACCAAATGTTAACAATTACAACTTTGGGTTTTAATAATGTTTAAATTACCACTGACTTTGGGCTTTGGAAGTATTTTCATTGTCAATTCGTGTGAACTAATGTTAACAAATGCAATCTTATTGTAAAGTGTTACAATTTTGGGTTCACGTTCATGTTTTATACTATGGTCTGGATAAAAGTGTTTTTGTTTGTTTTTTGTTTATTGAGATGCAATAGACTGATTTCTGTCATCAATATTCAATACGCTATTTAAATGCAATCATGGATTTGTCTTTTTTTGCTAAATGCAATTAAAATGTAAAATGAATGAATGTGCAACACTGCCTGATGTCTTTACTGTTGAGAAAGGTCTCGAGCTAGTAAAATAACTCAGATTAGAGTCCGAAATGATGCTTAATCTAAACATTGGAGAGATGCTATAAAACAGAGCCTTCACAAAGCCAAGAGAGAGAGAGAGAGAGAGAGAGAGAGAGAGAGAGAGAGAGAGAGAGAGAGAGAGAGAGAGAGAGAGAGAGAGAGAGAGAGAGAGAGAGAGAGAGAGAGAGAGAGAGAGAGAGAGAGAGAGAAGGCTGATTCTGAATGACAGCGTCTCAAAGGACTCTTTGTTTTCATTATCAAAGAGGCATTAATTAAGGGAGGGAACAAAACAAATACAAAGCAGAAAATCATTACCACTGCCGTTACATGAAAGAAGAGCACCAGAACAGACGCTTCCCTCTGCTATTTGGGTAAACAGCAACAAAAGCAGCAGAAAATGCATAAATTGAATGCAGGGTTAGAGAATAAGTTCTTCATGCTGTGGAAATGAGCCAATGATTTCAAAGCAGATGGGTGTGGGTGGACCAGGACTTATTTTCCTTTCACTACATTTTATTACATTGATTATCTCAAAGTGGAGAATGCAATTAGTGTCGACATGTACAGCGCATATCATTTTGTTTGCTGACATTATTGGGTCTTAAAACTGGACAGTGATGATTGTGGTCTTTATCAGAAGAGTCATAAACATTGACCAAACAAAAAAGCCATTTAAGAGACCCTAAAAAGACAACCTAACACACATCAAAAGTGTTAGAAATGAAAAGCTGACTAGGTCAGAGTTCAGTCTAACACATAAACGTACATTTTATTCACATTGGCAGTTCATTTGTCTGTTTTTATCTCCACCAGTGAAAACAAAATCTCTGAGCAGCTCTCATTCCTGGATGAATCAGTGCTTTTGAACGAACTGGTTGAGTGACTGATTCAATGACTCGCTCATAAGTACAGTTTCGCTAAATGAATGAATCGGTTGAGTGACTGATTCAATGACTCACTCATAAATACAGTTTTGCTAAATGAATAAATCGGTTGAGTGATTGTTTCAATGACTCACTCATAAGTATGGTTTCACTGAATGAATGAATCGGTTGA
This sequence comes from Paracanthobrama guichenoti, assembly GCA_018749465.1. Classification (NCBI taxonomy): domain Eukaryota; kingdom Metazoa; phylum Chordata; class Actinopteri; order Cypriniformes; family Gobionidae; genus Paracanthobrama; species Paracanthobrama guichenoti. The sequence goes on along the minus strand of JAGHMJ010004488.1, from coordinate 214,024 downwards.
GTGAATGAATTAATGACTCACTCATAAGTACGGTTTTGCTAAATGAATGAATCGGTTGAGTAATTGAATCAATGACTCACTCATAAGTATGGTTTTGCTAAATGAAGGAATCGGTTGAGTGATTAATTCAATGACTCACTCATAAATCACGGTTTCACTGAATAAATGAATCAGTTGAGTGATTGATTCAATGACTCACTCATAAGTACAGTTTTGCTAAATGAAGGAATTGGTTGAGTGATTAATTCAATGACTCACTCATAAGTGCGGTTTCACTGAATGAATGAATAGGTTGAGTGAATGAATCAATGACTCACCCATAAGTACAGTTTCACTCAATGAATGAATCGGTTGAGTAATTGAGTCAATGACTCACTCATAAGTACGGTTTTGCTAAATGAAGGAATCAGTTGAGTAAATTAATCAATGACTCACTCATAAGTACTATTTCGCTGAATTAATCAATCGTTTGAGTGAATGAATCAATGACTCCCTCATAAGTATGGTTTCACTAAATGAGTAAATCGGTTGAGTGATTAATTCAATGACTCACTCATAAGTACGGTTTCACTGAATTAATGAATCAGTTGAGTGAATGAATCAATGACTCACTCATAAGTACGGTTTCACTGAATGAATGAATCGGTTGAGTGAATGAATCAATGACTCACTCATAAGTACGGTTTCGCTGAATTAATGAATCGGTTGAGTTATTGATTCAGTGACTCACTCATAAGTATGGTTTCACTGAATGAATGAATCGGTTGAGTTAATGAATCAATGACTCACTCATAAGTACGGTTTCACTGAATGAATGAATAGGTTGAGTGAATGAATCAATGACTCACTCATAAGTACAGTTTCACTCAATGAATGAATGGGTTGAGTGATTTATTCAATGACTCACTCATGAGTATGGTTTCGCTAAATGAGTAAATCGGTTGAGTGATTAATTCAATGACTCACTCATAAGTACGGTTTCACTGAATGAATGAATCGGTTGAGTGAATGAATCAATGACTCACTCATAAGTACGGTTTCACTGAACGAATCAATCGGTTGAGTAATTGATTCAATGACTTACTCATAAGAAATGCGGTTTCACTGAATGAATCAGTCGGTTGAGTGAATGACTCAATGACTCACTCATAAATACGGTTTCGTTGAGTGAATGGGTTGAGTGATTGATTCAGTGACTCACTCATAAGTACGGTTTCACTGAATGAATGAATCGGTTGAGTGAATGATTCAATGACTCACTCATAAGTACGGTTTCACTGAATGAATGACTTGGTTGAGTGATTGATTCAATGATTCACTCATAAGTACAGTTTCACTGAATGAATGAATCGGTTTAGTGAATGATTCAACGACTCTACTAACCTCATTATGTACAGTAACATGAATATAGAAACACAGCTGTAGGCTATATTTTATATATGTTATTGATATATACAAATGTTTTATTTTTTTAGATTTAGGGACAAAATTTGTGCCCTCAATTCATGATAAAATATGCTGCTT
>JAGHMJ010004488.1:195000-202500 GCA_018749465.1 Paracanthobrama guichenoti | reverse complement strand
AGAGAAGAGAAGAGAAGAGAAGAGAAGAGAAAGAAGAGAAGAGAAGAGAAGAGCTCTGTTCAGATCCCCACGATTCATTCACACACACACACACACACACACACACACACACATACACACACACACACACACACACACCAAATAAACAACAGATATAATACAGATAATCAAATGATAAAGCTCGGGTTGCTGAATATTCGATTCCTTTCCCCAAAAGCGCTTATTGTTAATGATATAATTACAGATAATAATCTAGATGTGCTGTGTTTGACAGAAACCTGGCTAAAACCTGACGACTACATTACTTTAAATGAGTCCACCCCACAAGATTATTGTTATAAACACGAGCCGCGCCTGAAAGGTAAAGGGGAGGGTTGCTGTAATTTATAATAATATCTTCAGTATTACTCAGAAGTCTAGTTTCAAATATAATTCTTTTGAAGTTTTGGTGCTTTATGTAGCATTATGTAGTGTAATTGATAAATCCCGTTTGACATTTGTGTTGGCTACTGTATACAGGCCACCAGGGCACAATACAGACTTTATCAAAGAATTTGCTGATTTTCTATCAGAGTTAGTACTGGCTGCAGATAAAGTACTAATTGTTGGTGATTTTAATATCCATGTAGATAATGAAAAAGACGCATTGGGATTAGCATTTAGAGACATTCTAAACTCTATTGGAGTAAGGCAACACGTGTCAGGACCCACTCATCGCCTTAATCATACGTTAGACCTAATATTGTCACATGGAATAAATGCTGATACCGTTGAAATTCTGCAGCAGAGCGACGACATCTCAGATCATTACCTAGTATCATGTATACTTAATTTAGCTAAGGCTGCAAAGCCGTCCCCTCGCTTCAAATATGGCAGGACTATCACTGCCGCCACTAAAGATTGCTTTGTGTTACATTTGCTGACAGAAAACAGGAAGATCCAATAGGAATCGAGTTAGAACAGTAATTTATTACTCTCAGTATCACTGTGACAATGCACAAAGAAAGGTTCAGTAGCACAGGGAAACAGGTCCAGTCCGACCAGGGTAGTGACGACCAGGAGAAGGACGACAAGCAGAGCAGCGCAGGGAAGCAACAGGAACACGGAACCAAGAGAATCCCGGAATCGGGAACGAAGCGCACACACTCAGGAGGACCACACCAACAGCCAGGGACCCACAGGACAACTGCAACGGCTGACAACAAGGGTATGTGAGAGACACGTATAAATGTTGTGGATAATGAGTGCAGCAGGTGACGGTGATTCGATACCAGTAATCAGTGACCACGCCTCCAACACAACCACACAAACACAGAGAGAAAAGAGATGATGAATCTATGAACCGTGACACTTTGCAAATAATCTGTTTCATCAGTTTCATCTCCTTGGAATCACAGATAGTTTAGAAAAACTCGATAACAAGATGGAGCCGCCGTGGTCGGTCGCCGTTCAGGTCGCTCCGTGAAGACTGTGCTTTTATTTACTATTTTGCTTTCTTTTACTTTTTATTTTTGCTTACTTTCGCCGATCCTCTGTGGCCATCTGAGATTCTTCGGAACGCCGAGTTAAACAATGGCCAGAGTCGACAGCGAAGAATCAAGAAACACCGTGGGAAACGCGCAGGGATCCGCAACAGACTGAGGAAAAGGGCATTCAGCCCTCCTCTCCCGAGCATTCTGCTCGCAAATGTTCAATCCTTGGAGAATAAGATGGACGATCTTAGAGCCAGGATAAATTTTCAATGGGACATGAGAGACTGTAACATCTTTTGTTTGTTCGAAACATGGCTCACGCCCGCGGTCCCGGACACAGCTGTGATGCCGTCGGAGAACTTCTCTGTTTTTCGGATGGACAGAACAGCCGAGGCCGGTAAATCCAAAGGCGGTGGAGTATGCTTCATGATCAACAAGAAATGGTGCGACCCCAGCAACATCACCATTCTCTCGCGGTCCTGCTCGCCTCATCTGGAACATTTACCAATCATCTGCCGCCCATTCTATCTACCGAGGGAGTTTTCTGCGGCCGTCGCGACCGCTGTTTACATCCCACCACAGGCAGACACAGGGCTGGCTTTATCTGGCCTTCATGATGTTGCCAGCGGCGTCATAAACAAACACCCCAATGCGGCGTTCATCGTCGCGGGCGATTTCAACAAAGCAAACCTAAAGAAAGTCTTGCCAAACTTTCACCAGCACGTCTCCTGTCCTACACGAGGAGCAAACACACTGGATCATTGCTACTCTCCGTTTAAGAACGCCTATAAAGCGCGGTCACTTCCAGCGTTTGGCAAATCGGATCACGCCGCCATTTTCCTCACACCTGAATACAAACAAAGGCTCGTTCAGGAACCCCCGGTGAGGCGGGAAGTTAAGCGCTGGTCACCCCACTCAGAGACCGCGCTACAGGCAGCTCTGGATGATGTCGACTGGGACATGTTCCGGGCGAGTTCAGCTGACGTCAGCGAGTTCACGGATGTGGTGCTTTGCTTCATCAACACGCTTACAGAGCAAGCCACGCAAACAATAACAATAACGTCCTTCTCAAATCAGAAACCATGGGTGGACAATTCAATCCGCGCTGCAGTGAACACACGCACTGCCGCTCACAACGCCGGTCTCCTATCGGGGAACATGACTGAATACAGATCGTCCTGCTATGCTCTCAGATGCACAGTTAAAGCCGCAAAGCTCCGTTATAAGGATCGCGTGGAGTCTCATTTCCAACTCAACGACTCGCGGCGCATGTGACAGGGTCTGAGGTCCATCTGCTCTTTTGGATCTAAATCCTCTGCAGAGGTGAGCGCTGATCCGTCGCTTGTGAATGAGTTAAACTCTTTCTATGCTCGCTTTGATTGTAACCGCGGCAACGCGACTCCGCCAAGTGGCGCGTCAGAGGGAATTACTCAGAGCAGCAACAACCACGTGATCTCTGTCTCGGAGGATGAAGTTCGGAGGGCACTCAAGCGTGTGGACGTTAGGAAAGCTGCTGGTATTTGATGGTATTTCAGGCCGTGTTCTGCGGTCCTGTGCTGATCAGCTCGCCGGGTTGTTTACATCTATCTTTAATGAGTCCCTCGCTACATCTGTGGTCCCCACCTCCTTCAAAAAATCCACCATCATCCCTGTCCCTAAGAACAGTAAACCCTCTTGCCTAAATGACTATCGTCCAGTGGCTCTCACGTCTATAGTCATGAAGGTCTTTGAGAGACTCATTAAAAACACCATTTGCGCCTTCATTCCTGACACTTTGGACCCTCTTCAGTTTGCCTATCGTCCCAATAGATCGACTGAAGATGCCATCTCTCATGTCCTCCACTCCTCCCTCACTCACATCGACAGCAAAAGTGGGAACTACGTAAGGCTGCTATTTATTGACTATAGCTCAGCCTTTAACACCATAGTTCCCATTAAGCTAACCGCCAAACTCCTGGATCTCGGCCTGAATCCTTCTCTCTGCCACTGGATTGAGGACTTCCTCACTGGCAGGCCTCAGGTGGTGAGAATAGGCCAGTCCACCTCATCCTCCATCACCCTGAGTGTGGGAGCTCCACAGGGCTGTGTCCTGAGTCCCCTGCTCTACTCTCTCTACACGCATGACTGTTTGTCCACACACAGCTCCACCTCTATCATCAAATTTGCTGATGATACTGTTGTCCTGGGCCTCATTTCCAACAACAATGAGACGGCATACTTGGACGAGGTGGAGCATCTAACATCAGGGTGCCAGGACAACTGTCTCTCTCTGAATGTTGGCAAGACCAAAGAAATGATTGTGGACTTCAGGAAGAGACAGCAATGGTCATACTCCCCCCTCATGATCAGCGGGTCACCAGTAGAGAGAGTGAGCAGCTTCAAGTACCTGGGTGTAAACATCTCTGAGGACCTGACCTGGACTGCTCACATTCAGACACAGGTGAAAAAAGCCAGGCAAAGACTGTACCACCTGCGCCAGCTGAGGAAATTCAGGGTTTCACCAGCTATCCTGAAAACTTTCTATTTAGGGGCGATAGAAAGTGTATTAACTCAGTGCATCACAGCGTGGTATGGGAACAGCACCAGTCATGACCGCAAAGCCCTGCAAAGAGTCGTGCGCTTATCCGAGCGTATCTCAGGGTCAGCTCTCCCGTCTCTGCAGGACATCTACACCAAACGCTGCAAAGGTAGAGCTACTAAAATCATCAAGGACTCTAATCACCCTGCAAACCCTCATTTCACGCTGATGCCATCTGGTAAGCGCTTCCGAAGCCTGATGGCCAAAACTGAGAGACTCAGGAGGAGCTTCTTCCCCCAGGCCATCAGACTCCTGAACTCAGTCACTTAACATCACGTGACCATTGATATACTGACATTGCACTGCACTTTCTGTTCTCATTGTTACGGTGTAACAACCTGTTATAAACCTGTTTGCACATTATACTCTTTATACATTTGTTAACCACATATTTATAAGTCTACAGTTTACTCACTGCACAGTTTACCTCACTTATTTTATTCCACTTCTTTATTTTTATTTTTTACTTTTTCTTCTACTTGACTTGATTATTTATAATTCTACAGATATATATATATATATATATATATATATATATATATATATATATATATATATATATATATATATATATATATATATATATAGTACTTTTTTATTCTATTTCTATTATAATTTCCTCCTTGTGTTTTTAACTGTGAATTTGCACTGTCCATGGAGCGGACCTGTTTACATTTCACTGCCGGTTGTATATTCTGTATATAACTTTGTATGTGACAAATAAAACTCTTGAATCTTGAATCCTTGAATCCTTGAATGCTGCAGCAGAAACTATTGACTCTGTTTTTTCCAGCACTTTAGACACAGTTGCTCCCCAGCGCTTAAAGAAGATTAAAGAAAATAGTCCAATGCTGTGGTACAACGAGCACACCCGGGCCCTTAAAACAGCAGCCAGGAAAATGGAGCGCAGCTGGAAGAAAACAAAATTAGAGGTTTTTCGCAATTCGTGGAAAGAGAGCATGATCGCATACAGAAAGGCCGTAAAAACTGCTACATCTGCTTATTTCTCGACTCTCTTATAAGAAAACAAACACAACTTTATTGTGATACAGTGGCTCTGATGGTTGTAAACAGCACAGCAGTAATGACTTCATGAACTTCTTTACATGTAAGATCGATAATATTAGGAAGAAAATTATAACCATGCAGCCGTCTACTACAGTGTCACATCAGACAGAGCATTGTTGTGTCACTGAGAAAAAATTACATTCATTCACCGCTTTAGGAGAACACACACACACACACACACACACACTCATTCACTGCTATAGGAGAGGAAGAATTGGCTAAACCTCGTTAAATCATCAAAATCAACAACATGTCTGCTTGACCCTATACCGACTAGGCTATTAAAAGAGATGCTACCAGAGGTCATAGATCCTCTTCTTAATATTATTAAGGATATGTCATTACTAATGTTTTAAGTTGGCTATTATCAAACCACTTATTAAAAAACCTCAACTTGATTTATTACAGGCCAATCTCAAATCTACCCTTCCTGTCAAAAATACTGGAAAAGGCAGTGTCTTCACAATTATGTTCCTTTTTAGAAAGAAATGGTATCTGTGAGGATTTCCAGTCAGGATTTAGACCGTATCATAGTACTGAGACTGCTCTCATCAGAGTTACAAATGATTTACTCTTATCATCCGATCGTGGTTGTATCTCTCTATTAGTGTTACTCGATCTTAGCGCTGCATTCGATACTATCGACCACAACATTCTTTTGAATAGACTCGAAAATTATGTTGGCATTAGTGGAACTGCATTGGCATGGCTTAAATCATACTTATCTGACCGTTATCAGTTTGTAGCAGTAAATGAAGAGATGTCACACCGATCACAAGTTCAGTATGGAGTACCGCAGGGCTCAGTGCTAGGACCGTTGCTCTTCACCCTGTACATGCTACCACTGGGAGATATCATTAGGAAGCATGGCGTTAGTTTTCATTGTTATGCTGATGATACTCAGCTCTAGATTCAAGATTCAAGTTTATTTGTCATTACACATGTACAAGTACAGTATAACGAAATAAAGTTTGGAGCAAGCCTCCGGGCCGCAGCCTTTTCAGGCGCCGCCACACGCTCTCCAGAAATACAAGAATGCAGTTTAGCAAGCATTACGTAGCAAACACAACAAAACATAACATAACACAGTACACGTGGTCACGTGATGGGATTTTTTGTATGGAGTGGGAGAGGAGATAGATAAGGACAGGCAGACGGATGGAGGGGGGCTGGGATCGGGATCGGGTGTGTATGGTGCGAGTGAGTCTGAGATTGTGTTGTGTGAGAATGTTAGCCATAACTCTATATTTCTTCACGCCCTGACGAAACTTACCAATTCACAAGATTAACGGAATGCATAGCTGATATAAAACATTGGATGTCTAGTAATTTCCTGCAGCTTAATTCAGAAAAAAAAAGCTTAATTTTTAATAATTGGACAAAAAAAAACTCTTTGTATAGAGCTCTAAACAGCGCTATATAAATAAAGATGATTTGATTTTGATTTTAAACCCATTTACATTAAAACAAAAGGAGAATATGATCAATGAGCTGATCAAATGTAAACCTGTCTTTGAATAGATGTGTAATATTTAAGAATCTTATCCCTGACGACGATGATGATATAACAGCTTCAACTTTTCTGGGAAGGCTTTCCACAAGGTTTAGGAGTGTGTTTATGGGAATTTTTGACCATTCTTCTAGAAGCGCATTTGTGAGGTCAGGCACTGATGTTGGACGAGAAGGCCTGACTTGCAGTCTCCAATCTAATTCGTTCATACCCCTGAAAAACAACCCCACCCCATAATCCCCCCTCCACCAAACTTTACACTTGGCACAATGCAGTCAGGCAAGTCCCGTTCTCCTGGCAACTGCCAAACCCAGACTCGTCCATGGGATTGTCAGACAGAGAAGCGTGATTGGTCACTCAGAGAACACATCTCCACTGCTCTAGAGTCCAGTGGTGGCGTGCTTTACACCACTGCATCCCACGCTTTGCATCCAGTGGTGGCGTGCTTTACATCACTGCATCCCACGCTTTGCACTTGGTGATGTAAGGCTTGGATGAGCTGCTCAGTCATGGAAACCCATTCCATGAAGCTCTCTATGCACTGTTCTTGAGCTCATCTGAAGGCCACAGAAGTTTGGAGGTCTGGAGCTATTGACTGTGACCCTCAGCATGCGCTGACCCCACTCTGTGATGTTACGTGGCCTACCACTTCGTGGCTGAGTTGCTGTTGTTCCCAATCGCTTCCACTTTGTTATAATCCCACTAACAGTTGAGCGTGGAATATTTAGTAGTGAGGAAATTTCAGGAATGGACTTATTGCACAGGTGGCAACCTATCACGGTCCCACGCTTGAGTTCACTGAGCTCCTGAGAGCGAGCCATTCTTTCACAAATGTGTGTAGAAGCGTCTGCATGCCTAGTGCTTGATTTATA
>JAGHMJ010004488.1:170000-182500 GCA_018749465.1 Paracanthobrama guichenoti | reverse complement strand
TAAACTTACCCATACCACCACACCTGTCCCTAACTTTACCCTTAAACTTACCCATACCACCACACCTGTCCCTAACTTTACCCTTAAACTTACCCATACCACCACACCTGTCCCTAACTTTACCCTTAAACTTACCCACACCACCACACCTGTCCCTAACTTTACCCTCAAACTTACCCACACCACCACACCTGTCCCTAACTTTACCCTTAAACTTACCCATACCACCACACCTGTCCCTAACTTTACCCTTAAACTTACCCATAGCACGCACCTGTCCCTAACTTTACCCTCAAACTTACCCACACCACCACACCTGTCCCAAACCTTACCCTTAAACTTACCCACACCACCACACCTGTCCCTAACTTTACCCTTAAACTTACCCACACCACCATACCTGTCCCTAATGTTACCCTTAAACTTACCCACACCACCACACCTGTCCCTAACTTTACCCTCAAACTTACCCACACCACCACACCTGTCCTTAACTTTACCCTCAAACTTACCCACACCACCACACCTGTCCCTAACTTTCCCCTCAAACTTACCCACACCACCACACCTGTCCCCAACCTTACCCTTAACTTACCCACACCACCACAGCTGTCCCTAACTTTACCCTTAAACTACCCACACCACTACACCTGTCCCTAATATTACCCTTAAACTACCCACACCACCACACCTGTCCCTAACTTTACCCTTAAACTACCCATACCACCACACCTGTCCCTAACTTTACCCTTAAACTTACCCACACCACCACACCTGTCCCTAATGTTACCCTTAAACTTACCCACACCGCCACACCTGTCCACAACCTTACCCTTAACTTACCCACACCACCACACCTGTCCCTAACTTCACCCCTTAAACTACCCACACCACCACACCTGTCCCTAATGTTACCCTTAAACTTATCCACGCCACCACACCTGTCCCTAACTTTACCCTTAAACTGACCCACACCACCACACCTGTCCCTAACTTTACCCTTAAACTACCCACACCACCACACCTGTCCCTAATGTTACCCTTAAACTTACTCACACCACCACACCTGTCCCCAACCTTACCCTTAAACTTACTCACACCACCACACCTGTCCCCAACCTTACCCTTAACTTACCCACACCACCACACCCGTCCCTAACTTTACCCTTAAACTTATCCACACCGCCACACCTGTCCCCAACCTTACCCTTAACTTACCCACACCACCACACCCGTCCCTAACTTTACCCTTAAACTTATCCACACCGCCACACCTGTCCCCAACCTTACCCTTAACTTACCCACACCACCACACCTGTCCCAAACCTTACCCTTAAACTTACCCACACCACCACACCTGTCCATAACTTTACCCTCAAACTTACCCACACCACCACACCTGTCCCAAACCTTACCCTTAAACTTACCCACACCACCACACCTGTCCCTAACTTTACCCTTAAACTTACCCACACCACCATACCTGTCCCTAATGTTACCCTCAAACTTACCCACACCACCACACCTGTCCTTAACTTTACCCTCAAACTTACCCACACCACCACACCTGTCCCTAACTTTCCCCTCAAACTTACCCACACCACCACACCTGTCCCCAACCTTACCCTTAACTTACCCACACCACCACAGCTGTTCCTAACTTTACCCTTAAACTACCCACACCACTACACCTGTCCCTAATATTACCCTTAAACTACCCACACCACCACACCTGTCCCTAACTTTACCCTTAAACTACCCATACCACCACACCTGTCCCTAACTTTACCCTTAAACTTACCCACACCACCACACCTGTCCCTAATGTTACCCTTAAACTTACCCACACCGCCACACCTGTCCACAACCTTACCCTTAACTTACCCACACCACCACACCTGTCCCTAACTTTACCCTTAAACTACCCACACCACCACACCTGTCCCTAATGTTACCCTTAAACTTATCCACGCCACCACACCTGTCCCTAACTTTACCCTTAAACTGACCCACACCACCACACCTGTCCCTAACTTTACCCTTAAACTACCCACACCACCACACCTGTCCCTAATGTTACCCTTAAACTTACTCACACCACCACACCTGTCCCCAACCTTACCCTTAAACTTACTCACACCACCACACCTGTCCCTAACCTTACCCTTAAACTTACCCACACCGCCACACCTGTCCCCAACCTTACCCTTAACTTACCCACACCACCACACCCGTCCCTAACTTTACCCTTAAACTTATCCACACCGCCACACCTGTCCCCAACCTTACCCTTAACTTATCCACACCACCACACCCGTCCCTAACTTTACCTGTAAACTTATCCACACCGTCACACCTGTCCCCAACCTTACCCTTAACTTACCCACACCACCACACCTGTCCCTAACCTTACCCTTATCACGACACAGGTTTAGAAATAGTTTTAAAACGATACTGCTATCATCTTCATGTAAACTTAAAAAAATGTGAGAACGGTGATGACACGTAAGCATCACGTGTTTAGTCTACAGGCAAGAGTGTTTGAGTACATGTGTGTAGGCGAGTCATTTTCCTTTACAGAATTACCACCAAATGACTCGACTGGCCTGCATAATACAGCGTTTTAGTCGTTTCCGCGGATCCATGTGAACGGGAATCATTTTGATAACGTTTTTATCTGTAGTACACCACCCACATCTGCTTCATAACACAATATGATAAGTTATATTTGTGTGCAAACGTGTCGCCCTCGTCTTGTGGTGGAGCTCAAAGGGGAATCGGATACTCGTGTAGATGTCGGTCGGATGTCCAGATATCAGATATGTTACTGATTTAAAACTGATGTAAAAGTATTTTTACTTTCTACTCAAGTACATTTTTCAAGTATATGTACTTTATCAGTGTTTTTCTTTGGAATGTTGTGTAGTAAAACTTTTCCAAAGAAAAACACTGATAAAGTACATATACATATACTACATATACTCCACTACTGTCCGCCTCTGTTTAAAACCACATCTGAAGAGGCTCAGATCGGATGCGCAGAAAAACATTTCTCATGCTGATTTTTGTGTCAGTGTAAACACAGCCTTTATCGCTCTGAAGAATAATGTAATAGATTCTTTATGACGCCTTTGATGAAAAGATATTGATGAACCATCCCGTGTAAATATAACAATATCACAAGGTCCCCCATATTTTATGAACATGAATTGAAAGAAACGGTCCAATGTGTGGATTTCTCATCTTTCTGATTCCATTGGCAGATATTTGTTCTGGGTTTAAGCACAAATTTTAAATCATTAAGTCACACTTAATTTTTAGGCTTAATATCTTCAGTCATTTCTGTTCTCCAGTAAATGTGTCTTGATTTAAGAATGTTTAGGTATTCATGCTGGAAAACAAGACAAAATGTCCATTGATTGATAGATTATACTAGACAGTCAATTTTAATGGTTAATTTTGCCATTAAAACTGTTAGAAAGGGCGTCAGTGTGACATCTGTGACTCCGTTCATCTATTTCTGAACGCAAGTGATCAAAGGACGTTCATACACACACTGATATCAAGAGCTCTGGTTAAACGGCACGGTGGATCTTTTCTTAGAGCAATGACTGCTGGTGTGACAGATAAATGCAATAAATTTGGCATGAAAAAGAACTCAAAGTATGAAATAACCCAGATTACACCTCAGTCATGTGAATCATCCAGTGACACTTAATGATGCGTCTCGAGAAATGATTACCTACAACCAAAATCTCCCTTCTGCTCTTCAGATCCAGTCAAAACAGGATTCCTCCGAGAAATGACTGCCGCTCGAGTCAACAGCTCTGTTCCTGAGCGCTTCACACCATCATGGAAGACAGAAGCATGTGCTTTTGGACGCCAGCTTTATTTCTACAGTGCTTTATATCAATACAGATCGTTCCAAAGCAGCTTCACAGTCATAACCAGAATCAATGATGCATCAGATTCAGCTGTAAAGCAGCTCTACTGAAGTACACACTGCTGGGTTAAGTTTCTCTCACAAACTACCCAGTCTGCTGGGTTATAGTAACCCACTGCTAGCAGGTTTGCCAAACTGGATTAAACCAGATCAGTTTAGGTCATTCTGTTTCCTGTCCTGAGAGAAAACTTCCTGCATAACTTTACGGTTTACATTCACTTGTATGTCAAATAATTACTGTACAGACAAAAAACATCTGTAGTTTCACCCTTTTAAATTACATTTAGCTACCATTGTTTGCTCCGCTAACATTGTTTCACATCTGCTAGTTCTCTTGCGTTGCAGACGGAGTGAGAGATTCGCTGCGGCCGTACTGAATTATCCTCTCCCGTCACGTCAACAGCCGAGACACGTTTCTACATGCGTTATTCCCATCAAATACATTTATTTTATCTAGACTGTTTGTTTAATGTCCATTCATTTCCTAAATATAGACCTTTTTATCAATATATTATAAATAATTTATATACATTAAATAAATATATAGATAACATTTCATACAAGAAAAATGGAAATATTAGGTTGTTTTTGACCTAGCGATGTTTAGAGTGCAGTGTCATTATTCAGTTCAGTTCAGTTCAATAACTGTGTAAAGTTCATCAATTATGAAACAAGCTCAATTAATCTACAAGCAATCATATAAAGCAACTCTCATATTACACTCTAAAGAATGCTGTGTTAAAAACAACCCAAGTTGGGTTGAAAATGGACAAATCCAGTGACTGGGATGTCTTAACCCAGCGATTGGGTTGCTTTAACCCAGTGATTAGGTTGTTTTAACCCAGCGATTGGGATGTCTTAACCCATTGACTGGGTTGCTTTAACCCAGCGATTGGTATGTCTTAACCCAGCGACTGGGTTGCTTTAACCCAGCGATTGGGATGTCTTAACCCAGCGATTGGGTTGCTTTAACCCAGTGATTGGGATGTCTTAACCCAGCGATTAGGTTGTATTAACCCAGCGACTGGGTTGCTTTAACCCAGCGATTGGGATGTCTTAACCCAGCGATTGGGTTGCTTTAACCCAGCGATTGGGATGTCTTAACCCAGCGATTGGGATGTCTTAACCCAGCGATTAGGTTGCTTTAACCCAGTGATTGGGATGTCTTAACCCAGTGATTGGGTTGCTTTAACCCAGCGACTGGGATGACTGACCATCAAAATGGCGCTGACCATCAAAATGGCGCCGCTGTGTTTGGTCGCCGTTCAGGTCGCTCCGCGAAGACTGTGCTTTTATTTACTATTTTACTTTCTTTTACTCTCAGTTTTTACAAACTTATCATCTGCATTGATCTACTACGACAGCAAAACTCTTTTGGACATTGGTTACCTCTACACTGGACTGTTTCAGGACACTTACGGCGATCCTCTGTGGCCATCTGAGATTCTTCGGAACGCCGAGTTGAACAATGGACAGAGCCAGCGGCGTAGAACAAAGAAACACCGTGGGAAACGTGCTGGTATCCGTAACAGACTGAGGAAAAGGGCATTCAGACCTCCTCTCCCGAGCATTCTTCTAGCAAATGTTCAATCCTTGGATAATAAGATGGACGATCTTAGAGCCAGGATAAGTTTTCAACGGGACATGAGAGACTGTAATATCTATTGTTTGTCTGAAACATGGCTCACGCCCGCGGTCCCGGACACAGCTGTGGCGCCGTCCGGAGAACTTCTCTGTTTTTCGGATGGACAGAACAGCCGAGGCCGGTAAATCCAAAGGCGGTGGAGTGTGTTTCATGATCAACAAGAAATGGTGCGATCCCAGGAACATCACCATTCTCTCGCGGTCCTGCTCACCTCATCTGGAACATTTAACAATCATCTGCCGTCCATTCTATCTGCCGAGGAGTTTTCTGCGGTTGTCGCGACCGCCGTTTACATCCCACCGCCCAGGCAGACACAGCGCTGGCTTTATCTGGCCTTCATGATGTTGCCAGCGGCGTCATAAACCAACATCCCGGACGCGGCATTCATTGTCGCGGGCGATTTTAACAAAGCAAACCTAAAGAAAGTCCTGCCAAACTTTCATCAGCACGTCTCCTGCCCCACACGAGCAAACACACTGGATCACTGCTACTCTCCGTTTAAGAACGCCTATAAAGCGCGGTCACTTCCAGCGTTTGGCAAATCGGATCATGCCGCCATTTTCCTCACTCCCGAATACAAACAAAAGCTCCTCCAGGAACCCCGGTGAGGCGGGAAGTTAGCGTTGGTCACCCCACTCAGAGACCGCGCTACAGGCAGCTCTGGGCGATGTGGATTGGGACATGTTCGAGCGAGTTCAGCTGGCGTAGCGAGTTCTGAGCGTGGCGCTTTGCTTCATCAACACGCTTGCAGAGCAAGCCACGCAAAACAATAACAATAACGTCCTTCTCAAATCAGAAACCGTGGGTGGACAATTCAATCCTGCGCGAAGTGAACATACGCACTGCTGCTTACAACGCCGGTCTCCATTCAGGGAATATGAACGAATACAGATCGTCCTGCTATGCTCTCAGACGAGCAGTTAAAGCCGCAAAACTCCGTTATAAAGACCGAGTGGAGTCTCATTTCCAACTCAACGACTCGCGGCGCATGTGGCAGGGTCTGAGGTCCATCTGCTCCTTTGGATCTAAATCCTCTGCAGAGGCAAGCGTTGATCCGTTGCTCGTGAGCGAGTTAAACTCTTTCTATGCTCGCTTTGACTGTAACCGCGGCAACGCGACTCCGCCAAGTGGCGCGTTTAGAGAAATTACTCAGAGCAGCAACAATCACGTGATCTCTGTCTCGGAGGATGAAGTTCGGGAGAGCACTCAAGCGTGTGGGCGTAAGGAAAGCTGCTGGGCGGATGGTATTTCAGGTCGTGTTCTGCGGTCCTGTGCTGATCAGCTCACCGGGTTGTTTACATCTATCTTTAATGAGTCCTCGCTACATCTGTGGTCCCCACCTCCTTCAAAAAATCCACCATCATCCCTGTCCCTAAGAACAGTAAACCCTCTTGCCTAAATGACTATCGTCCAGTGGCTCTCACGTCTATAGTCATGAAGGTCTTTGAGAGACTCATTAAAAACACCATTTGCGCCTTCATTCCTGACACTTTGGACCCTCTTCAGTTTGCCTATCGTCCCAATAGATCGACTGAAGATGCCATCTCTCATGTCCTCCACTCCTCCCTCACTCACATCGACAGCAAAAGTGGGAACTACGTAAGACTGCTATTTATTGACTATAGCTCAGCCTTTAACACCATAGTTCCCACCAAGCTAACCCCCAAACTCCTGGATCTCGGCCTGAATCCTTCTCTCTGCCACTGGATTGAGGACTTCCTCACTGGCAGGCCTCAGGTGGTGAGAATAGGCCAGTCCACCTCCACCTCCATCTCCTGAGTGTGGGAGCTCCACAGGGCTGTGTCCTGAGCCCCCTGCTCTACTCTCTCTACACGCATGACTGTTTGTCCACACACAGCTCCACCTCTATCATCAAATTTGCTGATGATACTGTTGTCCTGGGCCTCATTTCCAACAACAATGAGACGGCATACTTGGACGAGGTGGAGCATCTAACATCATGGTGCCAGGACAACTGTCTCTCTCTGAATGTTGGCAAGACCAAAGAAATGATTGTGGACTTCAGGAAGAGACAGCAACGGACATACTCCCCCTCATGATCAGCGGGTCACCAGTAGAGAGTGAGCAGCTTCAAGTACCTGGGAGTAAACATCTCCGAGGACCTGACCTGGACTGCTCACATTCAGACACAGGTGAAAAAGCCAGGCAAAGACTGTACCACCTGCGCCAGCTGAGGAAATTCAGGTTTCACCAGCTATCCTGAAAACTTTCTATTTAGGGCGATAGAAAGTGTTTTAACTCAGTGCATCACAGCGTGGTATGGGAACAGCACCAGTCATGACCGCAAAGCCCTGCAAAGAGTAGTGCGCTTATCCGAGCGTATCTCAGGGTCAGCTCTCCCGTCTCTGCAGGACATCTACACCAAACGCTGCAAAGGTAGAGCTACCAAGATCATCAAGGACTCTAATCACCCTGCAAACCCTCATTTCACGCTGCTGCCATCTGGTAGCGCTTCCGAAGCCTGATGGCCAAAACTGAGAGACTCAGGAGGAGCTTCTTTCCCCAGGCCATCAGACTCCTGAACTCAGTCACTTAACATCACGTGACTTCACGCCAGGATAAACATCGATACACTGACATTGCACTGCACTTTCTGTTCTCGCTGTTACTGTGTAACAACCTGTTATAAACCTGTTTGCACATTATACTCTTATACATTTGTTAACCACATATTTATAAGTCTACAGTTTACTCACTGCAAAGTCTACTTCAATTATTTTATTCCACTTTATCCTTATTTGTTACCTTTTTTTCTCTTGACTTGATTATTTATAATTCTACAGATATAGACATATATATATATATATATATATATATATATATATATATATATATATATATATATATATATATATATATATATATATATATATATATATATATATATAGTACTTTTTTTATATCCTATTTCTATTATAATTTCTTCCTTGTGTTTTTAACTGTGAATTTGCACTGTCCATGGAGCGGACCTGTTTACATTTCACTGCCGGTTGTATATTCTGTATATAACTGTGTGTGTGACAAATAAAACTCTTGAATCTTGAATCTTGAATCTTAACCCAGCGATTGGGTTGCTTTAACCCAGCGATTGGGATGTCTTAACCCAGTGATTGGGTTGCTTTAACCCAGCGATTGGGATGTCTTAACCCAGCGATTTGTATGTCTTAACCCAGCGATTGGTATGTCTTAACCCAGCGATTGGGTTGCTTTAACCCAGCGACTGGGATGTCTTAACCCAGCGACTGGGTTGCTTTAACCCAGCGATTGGGATGTCTTAACCCAGCGATTGGGATGTCTTAACCCAGCGATTGGGTTGCTTTAACCCAGCGACTGGGATGTCTTAACCCAGCGATTGGGTTGCTTTAACCCAGCGATTGGGATGTCTTAACCCAGTGATTGGGTTGCTTTAACCCAGCGATTGGGATGTCTTAACCCAGCGATTGGGATGTCTTAACCCAGCGATTGGGATGTCTTAACCCAACGATTGGGTTGCTTTAACCTAGCGATTGGGTTGCTTTATCCCAGTGATTGGGATGTCTTAACCCAGCGATTGGGTTATTTTGTAATAATTTTCAGAGTCATTCCCAGAACTACCACAAGCTCAAAAAAGAAAGAGATTAAAATAAAATGGCCTTTTAATAATCGGACAGCAGAGAACTGAGAGGAACAGCGAGACAAACACATCAGTACTGAAAGATATCACAGAAAGCCTGTCATCTGTGCCTTATGAGGTTTAATGTCCATGGAGCTCCCTCAGAAGACCGGATAACATGGACATTCTTCAGTAAAGCAGCAGAAACAACAGGGTCAGACGACCAGCGAGCCGCAGTCTCTCCACACACACTCACACACACACACTTTAAGCTCAACGCTTGACACAAACACATGTTTATTCTGCCGCGTCAGACGCTACCTCATGAACACACTCATTTATTCCACTCAGATCCACGGCAGCCAAACTGGTAAATAAATACAGGCTGCTTTCAGGAGAGCTGCTCTGTTTTCCTTTTCTATTATTATGTATGTTGTTATAGCTCAGAACAGAGGTGTGTTGATTCTTCTGATGGTCAGGACGATCTGATAACCTCATGCTCTGATGAGGAAAGTGGACAGGTGGTTAATGAACCCCTGGCCGCTTGACCGGTGCGTTTAGTGTCTCTGATGGAAAGAGGCTCATTTGAGCAGTTGAATGTGTTTTTTATGCCCGTCTGCTTTCATTCCCGCCTTTCTGAGCTGGACAACAACATCAACACACTGGTGACGGAGGGAAGCCGTAGGAGGACGGGTGAGATATTTAACATGGACACACACTCCGCACAAGTTTCAGAGCTCTTTCACATCAGACGCAAATGGGCCGAAAGATTATTTCATTACGGCTTCACAGCCAATTTATTAGTTTGTATGTGCCTTTGAAATGCTAAATTTGTGTTCCAAACGTTTTCCTCTCATGATTTGGTTCACCAGTTCCTCCCTTTTTCTCTAATCCAGCCAAACAATATCTCATTTTATGGTGACTTATTTTTGCAACACATAGAAATTAAATATGAAAGCAAAATAGCATTTCTAAAAACACGTTTTTCATATTTTTCTCCAACCCAGAAGAGGCACACAATACACAACACAGATCTGAGCTACACAACACACAGATCTGAGCTACACAACACACAGATCTGAGCTACACAACACACAGATCTGAGCTACACAACACAGATCTGAGCTACACAACACACAGATCTGAGCTACACAACACACAGATCTGAGCTACACAACACACAGATCTGAGCTACACAACACACAGATCTGAGCTACACAACACAGATCTGAGCTACACAACACAGATCTGAGCTACACACACACAGATCTGAGCTACACAACACACAGATCTGAGCTACACAACACACAGATCTGAGCTACACAACACACAGATCTGAGCTACACAACACAGATCTGAGCTACACAACACACAGATCTGAGCTACACAACACAGATCTGAGCTACACAACACAGATCTGAGCTACACAACACAGATCTGAGCTACACAACACAGATCTGAGCTACACAACACAGATCTGAGCTACACAACACACAGATCTGAGCTACACAACACACAGATCTGAGCTACACAACACACAGATCTGAGCTACACAACACACAGATCTGAGCTACACAACACACAGATCTGAGCTACACAACACACAGATCTGAGCTACACAACACAGATCTGAGCTACACAACACAGATCTGAGCTACACAACACACAGATCTGAGCTACACAACACAGATCTGAGCTACACAACACAGATCTGAGCTACACAACACACAGATCTGAGCTACACAACACACAGATCTGAGCTACACAACACAGATCTGAGCTACACAACACACAGATCTGAGCTACACAACACACAGATCTGACCTACACAACACACAGATCTGAGCTACACAACACACAGATCTGAGCTACACACAACACAGATCTGAGCTACACAACACACAGATCTGAGCTACACAACACACAGATCTGAGCTACACAACACACAGATCTGAGCTACACAACACACAGATCTGAGCTACACAACACAGATCTGAGCTACACAACACAGATCTGAGACAACACTGAGATCTGAGCTACACAACACAGATCTGAGCTACACAACACAGATCTGAGCTACACAACACACAGATCTGAGCTACACAACACACAGATCTGAGCTACACAACACACAGATCTGAGCTACACAACACACAGATCTGAGCTACACAACACACAGATCTGAGCTACACACACACAGATCTGAGCTACAACACACAGATCTGAGCTACACAACACACAGATCTGAGCTACACAACACACAGATCAGCACACACACAGATCTGAGCTACACAACACACAGATCTGAGCTACACAACACAGATCTGAGCTACACAACACACAGATCTGAGCTACACAACACACAGATCTGAGCTACACAACACACAGATCTGAGCTACACAACACACAGATCTGAGCTACACAACACACAGATCTGAGCTACACAACACACAGATCTGAGCTACACACACACAGATCTGAGCTACACAACACAGATCTGAGCTACACAACACACAGATCTGAGCTACACAACACACAGATCTGAGCTACACAACACAGATCTGAGCTACACAACACACAGATCTGAGCTACACAACACAGATCTGAGCTACACAACACACAGATCTGAGCTACACAACACAGATCTGAGCTACACAACACAGATCTGAGCTACACAACACACAGATCTGAGCTACACAACACAGATCTGAGCTACACAACACACAGATCTGAGCTACACACACACAGATCTGAGCTACACAACACAGATCTGAGCTACACAACACACAGATCTGAGCTACACAACACACAGATCTGAGCTACACAACACAGATCTGAGCTACACAACACACAGATCTGAGCTACACAACACACAGATCTGAGCTACACAACACAGATCTGAGCTACACAACACAGATCTGAGCTACACAACACACAGATCTGAGCTACACAACACAGATCTGAGCTACACAACACAGATCTGAGCTACAACACACAGATCTGAGCTACACAACACACAGATCTGAGCTACACAACACACAGATCTGAGCTACACAACACACAGATCTGAGCTACACAACACAGATCTGAGCTACACAACACAGATCTGAGCTACACACACACACAGATCTGATCTGAGCTACACAACACACAGATCTGAGCTACACAACACACAGATCTGAGCTACACAACACACAGATCTGAGCTACACAACACAGATCTGAGCTACACAACACACAGATCTGAGCTACACAACACACAGATCTGAGCTACACAACACACAGATCTGAGCTACACAA
>JAGHMJ010004488.1:155000-157500 GCA_018749465.1 Paracanthobrama guichenoti | reverse complement strand
TATCACGATGATAGCGCTCCAAACTTTGGGCAAATTCCAGATTACGATCGATACCAAGGCCACAAGATCATGAGCAAGAAGAACACCATGGCTCATAACTTCCCCAACGGCGCGGGAAACGCCTCGAGCCTGAAGCTGCTGCCGGGACAGGCGGGGATCAGTCCCAACGGCCTGGGCATGAGCGCCAACCCCAACGGCTCGCTCATGTCCTCGCCAGACATCAACCTGCTCAAGCTGTCCTCTCCGGATCTGGAGCACCTGATTATCCAGTCCAACCAGGGGCTGGTTACTACAAGCCCGGCTCCCAACACCTCTGCTAATCCCTTCATGTACCGAAACCAGGCCACCAACGAACAGGAAGGGTTTGCCGACGGCTTCGTCAAAGCTCTGGCCGACCTGCACAAGCAGAACCAGCTGGTGGGCGCGCCCATGTCGCCTCCGTCCTCCATCCAGGGCTCCTACCAGAGGAACCTCATGCCGGGTGCAGACATGCCCATCTACACTAACCTGAGCAGCTACAACCCCAACCAGCTGCCGTCCGGCTACCCCAGCGGGCAGATGGCCTACTCATCTGCAGGCCACGCCTCGGTCCACGGCGCTCACCACCCTCATGGACGGGGTCTGGACGCTCCGCAGACGGTGCCCGAGGTCCCGCACCCGCCCGGCGCCGACCCTGCCAGCTCGCCGCCCTCGCTCTCTCCCATCGACCTGGAGACGCAGGAGAGGATCAAGGCAGAGCGCAAGAAGCTCCGCAACCGCATCGCCGCCTCCAAGTGCCGCAAGAGGAAGCTGGAGCGGATCTCGCGGCTGGAGGAGAAGGTGAAGGTGCTGAAGACGCAGAACTCGGACCTGGCCTCCACCGCCAGCATCCTGAGAGAGCAGGTGGCTCAGCTCAAACAGAAAGTCATGAATCACGTCACCAACGGCTGCCAGATAGCCGTCAGCTCCGCCGGCATGGCCAAGAGTGGGGAGAGCACCAGCTGCTGAAGCGCCAGGGTTTTTATGACTTTCTCTTTATCTCCTGCCCACACTCTCACGCTCATGTTCTCTGTCTCGCTCAGCCCCGTCTTACTTCTGCTCGCTGTGAAGAAATGAGACGGGGCGAGACGGGGAAGACCCGTCACAGACGTGCGGGAGAACTGCCCGGATCTCTTGGGAATGAAAAACCTGCACGTGCTTGACCGTTGGACGCCTGAGAAAAGGCCAAAGCGACGGGGATGATCGTAAAGGGAACAAAGATTCTGCACTTGAATACTTTTCTTTTCTTTTTTTTCCACTTTTAAATGTGACTTTTTTTCTCTTTTAAGAGGATTGAGACTTTGGATTTTTTTCCTCGTTCCACCGCTGGACGAACTTTATATGTTGTAGGGGTTTGTGTTTATTGAACATTATGCAAACGTTTTCCAAAGCACCTGACAGACGTGGACGAGTCCCTTTATACGCCTGATCCGTCTCAATAACCACATCACAGGATAGCGTTTGTGTGTTCGTTGCTTGGTTTGGTATCGTGCAATTTGTGAATATGAGAAAAAATATTTTATACAGACTTTTGAAGAAGTATTACATCAGAACATTTTAAGCAAAGAGACGGAGAAAGGGTTGTTGGTACTGTGCAAAACTTTAATGGCACCCGTCGGCGTTCCCGAGCATTCCCAGACCTTCTGCACTGTAATCTCCCGTCGGGCGAAGCGCTCTAATGACGGCTGGTCGTGTGCTTCTCTAATGACGAGTTGATTTGAGTCCAAACTGACCTGAATTCAGAACGACAACAAAAGGGCTTTTGATCAATAGTATTTTGCTTTTTTTTTTTTTTGTTTTGTTTTTTTTTTGTATGGATTATGAAGCGATTTTATTTATACAGAATTTGTATTTATGTTGTTTTCCGAGGAGAGGAAGAATGCTGGTTGGGATACTAGTGTCGTGTTGACACAATGTTTTTTTGGAAACTACACAATTGCACATGAATCAGAAACATTAAATGATGTGTAATATTTATCCTCCGTGTATAGCATGATGGGTTGGACTATAACTACAACTATGCTTACAGTAGATGAAAAATAATAACCGATGGGAATTCTGAGAGATGGGAAATCCTTCGAGATTCCTCGGCATCTGACAGTGGCGCTTCTCAGAATTGCTGTTCGATGCCTTTCTTGCAGTTGTTGGAGAAGATGCAGATTATTTATATATCTATATCCATTAGGAGCTGATCCATAGGCATACCTGAGACAGGTACTAGAGCTGGCAAATAACCTTGTGCAACAAGAAGATATTTATTTTTTTGAAACTTGAATAAGGTTTTTGATGTCACAAACGTATTGTATTTTTGTACAAAATTGTTTAGAAGTAGTGTGTGTGTGTGTGTGTGTACAGTACCTACTGTATGAGGCTTTATCATTCCCAATGCTTTATTTATTGAAGAGTGGTGTTGCTTTATTTGAGCTTCTGTGTTGCTGGTTCGTGTTTCGGACGCTTCTGCTGTTGGTCCACCGAGTGCTCG
>JAGHMJ010004488.1:110000-137500 GCA_018749465.1 Paracanthobrama guichenoti | reverse complement strand
TTCCATTACAGTAGCATTCCTGTATGTGATGCAGTGCCGTCTAAGGGCCGGAGATCACAGCATCCAGTATGGTTTTCCGGCCTGACCCTTACGCACAGAGATTGTTCAGATTCTCTGAATCTTTGGATGATATTATGCACTGTAGATGATGAGAACTTCAAACTCTTTGCAGTGTTTCTCTGAGAAACTCCTTTCTGATATTGCTCCAGTATGTTTGGCGCAGCATTGGGGGAATTGGTGATCCTCTGCCCATCTTGACTTCTGAGAGACACTGCCACTCTGAGAGGCTCTTTTTATACCCAATCATGTTGCCAATTGACCTAATAAGTTGCAGATTGGTCCTCCAGCTGTTCCTTATATGTTCATTTAACTTTTCCGGCCTCTTATTGCTCCCTGTCCCAACTTTTTTTGGAATGTGTAGCTCTCATGAAATCCAAAATGAGCCAATATTTGGCATGACATTTCAAAATGTCTCACTTTCAACATTTGATATGTTATCTATATTCTATTGTGAATAAAATATAAGTTTATGAGATTTGTAAATTATTGCATTCCTTTTTTATTCACAATTTCTACAGTGTCCCAACTTTTTTGGAATCGGGTTGTATTAGTGAAATCTGTTGACTTTATCAATCTGTGTCGCATTATATCCCAACGGTGACCGTTCAAACATGGGAAAAAGCACTTCTTGTGTGTTTTTCCCTCAAGTTTTCTCACCTGTAACTCCAGAAGTATTAAAGATATCTTAATATCCTTTTAGATTCTGGTTCTTAATCAACTTCTCTTTGGGATTCTTCATTTTAAAGGCCCTCGATGGTTCAATCCCAGAGATATTGGGATCTCAATGCGGCTCCATGAGTCAATTGTACACATTTTCAGTGGTCAAAAACCAAACGTGGGTCGCTTTTCACACAGCTGATACTTTTGTCTTTTAAAGAGGAATATCTGAAGAACAAATAATGTTAAAACTAGAAATGTGTCTTGTGTTTTTCTATCAGCTCATTGCAGAGAACATTCCTGTCTGAGTGCCATAAATGTTATTTTCCCCAAGTTGGCATGCCTGTAACTCTATTTTATTGTTATTATTATTATTATTATTATTATTATTATTATTATTATTATTATTATTATTATTATTTTTATTGATTGATTGATCAATATTAATTTACATCTATATATTATATGTTCTATATAGTTTTCTTGGTGTCGTCATGACGATCTCTTGGCGTGCCTTTTTCCTGCAACAGCCAATCAGATTTGAAGGATTCTCACGTAGCGTTGAACATGAAGCGAATGAGGAAAAGGGCGGAAATTGGCGGCCCGGACGTCGATGGGTCTAGATAATAATGATCTTATTTTTATTTTTTTACCGTATGTTTTAAAGTATTACTGTTTATAAAGTAGGCAAATGCTATTAATAATATGTAAATGACTGGTCACACGGACAGCGCCGTCACTTGACAGCTGTAACATTTCTCAGCACGCCTCAGGCTCGCCCAATCACAGCCGCTCTGAACACTGGATAACCAATCACAGCCGCTCTGAACACTGGATAACCAATCACAGCCGCTCTGAACACTGGATAACCAATCACAGCCGCTCTGAACACTGGATAACCAATCACAGCCGCTCTGAACACTGGATAACCAATCACAGCCGCCTCTAAACACTTAGCTTTCTTTATTGTTGGCTCTTGTGCTTTAAAAATAATTCTGTAGCGATTGCTGGGGAAGATGTGCGTGTTTTTTATTGTACTGGACTGAATATATTTAAAAGATTATAACATTTTGAGTGTAAATATCTACAGAGATATAGAAGCCGAGATGTGAATATGGCTCGTGCTTGTGAGCCGCCGAGCGCCTCCTGCCGGACACCACACACACACACACACACACACACACACACACACACACACAGAAACAGAAACACCCGGATGACGCGCGTCTGTCAGCCATGAGGATCCGCTTCCCTCAGGAGAGCCATAGATATTGTTATTGTTATTATTCCTGATCTTCATATCTCAGATCATGGTTCAGTCGTGCTCAGCGTACGGATGCAAAAACCGATACCAGAAGGATAAAAACATCTCCTTCCATAAGTGAGCGTCGGGACTCCAGTGTTGCTGAATGTGTTTCGATGTTGTTTTATTTCCACAGTTCTTCAGCTTGTGTTTGTTTGTTGATGTGCGACTTTAGTTCAGTTCTCACTCTGATCTCTTTTACAGCACCTCTGATCTGTTGGTTTTGTAGTAAAGATTAGTTGTAATGTTCATTCTGTCATCATGTTCAAACCTGTATGTCTTTCTTTCTGTGGAAAATAAAAGATGTTTTGGGAAATGCCTCAGTGTTTTTGTCCGTACAGTGAAAGTCAAAACTAGAATGTCTAGTTTCACAGAACAAAGAAACTCATACAGGTTTGAATGACACAATGGTAATTTCTTATTTTGCACAACATTTCCTTGTGTATAATTAAACACACACACACACACATGATCCACTGGTGTTATTGTGTGTGACAGGTTTCCTCTGGCCCGGCCGGACGTCTGTGGGAAATGGGTGGCCGCCATGAAGAGACGAAACTTCAAACCCACCAAATACAGCAACATCTGCTCTCAGCACTTCACCAGAGACTGCTTCAAACGCCAGTGCAACAACCGTGTCTTGAAGGACAACGCCGTGCCCTCGCTCTTCAGCCGCGGCAAAATACAGCAGGTGCTTCAGCGACCTTACTCTCACACACTTCACTGACTTTACTCTCACACACTTCACTGACTTTACTCTCACACACTTCACTGACTTTACTCTCACACACTTCACTGACACACACTTCACTGACTTTACTCTCACACACTTCACTGACTTTACTCTCACACACTTCACTGACTTTACTCTCACACACTTCACTGACTTTACTCTCACACACTTCACTGACTTTACTCTCACACACTTCACTGACTTTACTCTCACACACTTCACTGACTTTACTCTCACACACTTCACTGACTTTACTCACACACTCACACACTTCAGTGACTTTACTCTCACACACTTCAGTGACTTTACTCACACACTTCAGTGACTTTACTTCACACACACTTCACTGACTTTACTCTCACACACTTCACTGACTTTACTCTCACACACTTCACTGACTTTACTCTCACACACTTCACTGACTTTACTCTCACACACTTCACTGACTTTACTCACACACTTCACTGACTTTACTCTCACACACTTCACTGACTTTACTCTCACACACTTCACTGACTTTACTCTCACACACTTCACTGACTTTACTCTCACACACTTCACTGACTTTACTCTCACACACTTCACTGACTTTACTCACACACTTCACTGACTTTACTCTCACACACTTCACTGACTTTACTCTCACACACTTCACTGACTTTACTCTCACACACTTCACTGACTTTACTCTCACACACTTCACTGACTTTACTCTCACACACTTCACTGACTTTTTACTCACACACTTCACTGACTTTACTCTCTTCTCACACACTTCACTGACTTTACTCTCACACACTTCACTGACTTTACACTTCACTCACACACACTCACTGACTTTACTTACTTCTCTGACACACACTTCACTGACTTTACTCTCACACACTTCACTGACTTTACTCTCACACACTTCACTGACTTTACTCTCACACACTTCACTGACTTTACTCTCACACACTTCACTGACTTTACTCTCTTCACACACTTCACTGACTTTACTTCTCTGACACTCACACACACTGACTTTACTCTCACACACTTCACTGACTTTACTCTCACACACTTCACTGACTTTACTCTCACACACTTCACTGACTTTACTCTCACACACATCACTGACTTTACTTCCTTTACTCTCACACACTTCACTGACTTTACTCTCACACACTTCACTGACTTTACTCTCACACACTTCACTGACTTTACTCTCACACACTTCACTGACTTTACTCTCACACACTTCACTGACTTTACTCTCACACACTTCACTGACTTTACTCTCACACACTTCACTGACTTTACTCTCACACACTTCACTGACTTTACTCTCACACACTTCACACACTTCACTGACTTTACTGACTTTACTCACACACTTCACTGACTTTACTTTCTCACACACTTTCACTGACTTTACTCTCACACACTTCACTGACTTTACTCTCACACACTTCACTGACTTTACTCTCACACACTTCACTGACTTTACTCTCACACACTTCACTGACTTACTTTCACACACTTCACTGACACACTTCACACACTTACTGACTTTACTCACACACTTCACTGACTTTACTCTCACACACTTCACTGACTTTACTCTCACACACTTCACTGACTTTACTCTCACACACACTTCACTGACTTTACTCTCACACACTTCACTGACTTTACTCTCACACACTTCACTGACTTTACTGACTTTCACACACTTCACTGACTTTACTCTCACACACTTCACTGACTTTACTCTCACACACTTCACTGACTTTACTCTCACACACACTTCACTGACTTTACTCACACACTTCACTGACTTTACTCTCACACACTTCACTGACTTTACTCTCACACACTTCACTGACTTTACTCTCACACACTTCAGTGACTTTACTCTCACACACTTCACTGACTTTACTCTCACACACTTCACTGACTTTACTCACACACTTCACTGACTTTACTCTCACACACTTCACTGACTTTTTACTCTGACTTCACACACTTCACTGACTTTGACTTTACTCACACACACTTCACTGACTTTACTCTCACACACTTCACTGACTTTACTCTCACACACTTCACTGACTTTACACTCACACTTTTACTTCCTCACACACTTTGACTTTACTCACACACTTCACTGACTTCACTCACACACTTCACTGACTTACTCACACACACTTCACTGACTTTACTCTCAGACACTTCACTGACTTTACTCTCACACACTTCACTGACTTTACCTCGTTTACTCTCACACACTTCACTGACTTTACTCTCACACACTTCAGCGACTTTACTCTCACACACTTCACTGACTTTACCCTCACACACTTCACTGAATTTACTCGCACACACTTCACTGACTTTACTCTCAGACACTTCACTGACTTTACTCGCACACACTTCACTGACTTTACTCTCACACACTTCACTGACTTTACTCTCACACTTCACTGACACACACTCACACTGACTTTACTCTCACACACTTCACTGACTTTACTCTCACACACTTCACTGACTTTACTCTCACACACTTCACTGACTTTACTCTCACACACTTCACTGACTTTACTCTCACACACTTCACTGACTTTACTCTCACACACTTCACTGACTTTACTCTCACACACTTCAGTGACTTTACTCTCACACACTTCACTGACTTTACTCTCACACACTTCACTGACTTTACTCACACACTTCACTGACTTTACTCACACACTTCACTGACTTTACTCTCACACACTTCACTGACTTTACTCACACACTTCACTGACTTTACTCTCACACACTTCACTGACTTTACTCTCACACACTTCACTGACTTTACTCTCACACACTTCACTGACTTTACTCACACACTTCACTGACTTTACTCTCACACACTTCACTGACTTTACTCTCACACACTTCACTGACTTTACTCTCACACACTTCACTGACTTTACTCTCACACACTTCACTGACTTTACTCTCACACACTTCACTGACTTTACTCTCACACACTTCAGTGACTTTACTCTCACACACTTCACTGACTTTACTCACACACTTCAGTGACTTACTCTCACACACTTCACTGACTTTACTCTCACACACTTCACTGACTTTACTCTCACACACTTCACTGACTTTACTCTCACACACTTCAGTGACTTTACTCTCACACACTTCAGTGACTTTACTCTCACACACTTCACTGACTTTACCTCGTTTACTCACACACTTCACTGACTTTACTCTCATACACTTCACTGACTTTACTCGCACACACTTCACTGACTTTACTCTCACACACTTCACTGACTTTACCTCATTTACTCTCACACACTTCACTGACTTTACCTCACACACTTCACTGAATTTTACACACTTCACATTTTACTTCACTGACTTTACTCTCAGACACTCTCACACACTGACTTTACTCTCACACACTTCACTGACTTTACTCGCACACACTTCACTGACTTTACTCTCACACACTTCACTGACTTTACTCTCACACACTTCACTGACTTTCCCATCTCACACACTTCACTGACTTACTCTCACACACTTCACTGACTTTACTCTCACACACTTCACTGACTTTACTTCCTTTACTCTCACACACTTCACTGACTTTACTCTCACACACTTCACTGACTTTACTCTCACACTTCACTCTCACACACTTCACTGACTTTACTCTCACACACTTCACTGACTTTACTCTCACACACTTCACTGACTTTACCTCGTTTACTCTCACACACTTCACTGACTTTACTCTCACACACTTCACTGACTTTACTTCCTTTACTCTCACACACTTCACTGACTTTACTCTCACACACTTCACTGACTTTACTCACACACTTCACTGACTTTACCTCACACACTTCACTGACTTTACTCTCACACACTTCACTGACTTTACTCTCACACACTTCACTGACTTTACTCACACACTTCAGCGACTTTACTCTCACACACTTCACTGACTTTATTCTCACACACTTCACTGACTTTACTCTCACACACTTCACTGACTTTACTCTCACACACTGACTACTGACTTTACTCTCACACACTTCACTGACTTTACTGATCACACACTTCACTGACTTTACTCTCACACACTTCACTGACTTTACTCTCACACACTTCACTGACTTTACTCGCACACACTTCACTGACTTACTTCTTTTACTTCACTGACACTACACTCACACTTCACTGACTTTACTCTCACACACTTCACTGACTTTACTCTCACACACTTCACTGACTGACTTCACACACTTCACTGACTTTCTCACACACTTCACTGACTTTACTCACACACTTCACTGACTTTACTCTCACACACTTCACTGACTTTACTCACACACTTCACTGACTTTACTCTCACACACTTCACTGACTTTACTCACACACTTCACTGACTTCACTCTCACACACTTCACTGACTTTACTCTCACACACTTCACTGACTTTACTCTCACACACTTCACTGACTTTACTCTCACACACTTCACTGACTTTACTCTCACACACTTCAGTGACTTTACTCGCACACACTTCACTGACTTTACTTCCTTTACTCTCACACACTTCACTGACTTTACTCGCACACACTTCACTGACTTACTTTACTCTCACACACTTCACTGACTTTTACTTTCACACACTTCACTGACTTTTTCTCACACACTTCACTGACTTTACTCACACTGACTTCACTGAATTTACTGACTTTACTTCTCACACACTTCACTGACTTTAATTCTCACACACTTAACTGACTTTACTCATTTACACACTTCACTGACTTTTACTTTACTCTCACACACTTCACTGACTTTACTCTCACACACTTCACTGACTTTACCTCGTTTACTCTCACACACTTCACTGACTTTACTCTCACACACTTCACTGACTTTACCTCGTTTACTCTCACACACTTCACTGACTTTACTCGCACACACATCACTGACTTTACTTCCTTTACTCTCACACACTTCACTGACTTTACTCTCACACACTTCACTGACTTTACTCTCACACACTTCACTGACTTTACTCTCACACACTTCACTGACTTTACCTCACACACTTCAGCTTACTTTCTCACACTTTACTCTCACACTTTGACTTTACTTTACTTACTTCTACTCTCACACACTTCACTGACTTTACTCACACACTTCACTGACTTTACTTCTCACACACTTCACTGACTTTACTCTCACACACTTCACTGACTTTACTCTCACACACTTCACTGACTTTACTCTCACACACTTCAGTGACTTTACTCTCACACACTTCACTGACTTTACTCTCACACACTTCACTGACTTTACTCTCACACACTTCAGTGACTTTACTCTCACACACTTCACTGACTTTACTCTCACACACTTCACTGACTTTGACTTTACTCACACACTTCACTGACTTTACTTTCCTCACACACTTCACTGACTTTACTCACACACTTCACTGACTTTACTCTCACACACTTCAGCGACTTTACTCACACACTTCACTGACTTTACCCTCACACACTTCACTGACTTTACTCGCACACACTTCACTGACTTTACTCTCACACACTTCACTGACTTTACTCTCACACACTTCACTGACTTTACTCTCTCACACACTTCACTGACTTTACTTCTCACACACTTCACTGACTTTACTCTCACACACTTCAGTGACTTTACTCTCACACACTTGAACTGACTTCACTCTCACACACTGAACTGACTTTACTCTCACACACTTCACTGACTTTACTCTCACACACACTTCACTGACTTTACTCTCACACACTTCACTGACTTTACCTCACACACTTCACTGACTTTACTCTCACACACTTCACTGACTTTACTCACACACTTCAGTGACTTTACTCGCACACACTTCACTGACTTTACTCTCACACACTTCACTGACTTTACTCTCACACACTTCACTGACTTTACTCGCACACACTTCAGTGACTTCACTCACACACTTCACTGACTTTTACTTCCTCACACACTTCACTGACTTTACTCCTCACACACTTCACTGACTTTACTTACCACACACACTTCACTGACTTTACTCTCACACACTTCACTGACTTTACTCTCACACACTTCACTGACTTTACTTCCTTTACTCTCACACACTTCACTGACTTTACTCTCATACACTTCACTGACTTTACTCTCACACACTTCACTGACTTTTACACTCACACACTCAGCTGACTTACTTTACTCACACACTTCACTGACTCTCACACACTTCACTGAATTTACTCGCACACACTTCAGCGACTTTACTCTCACACACTTCACTGACTTTACTCTCACACACTTCAGCGACTTTACTCTCACACACTTCACTGACTTTACTCTCACACACTTCACTGACTTTATTTCACACACTTCACTGACTTTACTCTACACACTTCAGCGACCTTTACTCTCACACACTTCACTGACTTTACTCCTCACACACTTCAGTGACTTTACTCTCACACACTTCACTGACTTTACTCTCACACACTTCACTGACTTTTACTCACACACTTCACTGACTTTACTCTCACACACTTCACTGACTTTACTACTCACACACTTCACTGACTTTACCTTACTTCCTTTACTCACACACACTTCACTGACTTTACTCTCACACACTTCACTGACTTTACTCTCGCACACACTTCACTGACTTTACCTCTACTCTTTACTTCACTGACTTCACACACTTCAGCTGACTTTACTCACACACTTCACTGACTTTACCTCACACACTTCACTGAATTTACTCCTCACACACTTCACAGCGACTTTACTCTCACACACTTCACTGACTTTACTCTCACACACACTTCACTGACTTTACTCTCACACACTTCAGTGACTTTACTCTCACACACTTCACTGACTTTACTCTCACACACTTCAGTGACTTTACTCTCACACACTTCACTGACTTTACTCTCACACACTTCACTGACTTTACTCACACACTTCACTGACTTTACTCTCACACACTTCACTGACTTTACTCTCACACACTTCACTGACTTTACTCTCACACACTTCACTGACTTTTTACCTCACACACTTCACTGACTTTACTCTCACACACTTCAGTGACTTTACTCTCACACACTTCACTGACTTTACTCTCACACACTTCACTGACTTTACTCTCACACACTTCAGTGACTTTACTCTCACACACTTCACTGACTTTACTCTCACACACTTCACTGACTTTACTCTCACACACTTCACTGACTTTACTCTTTACTCTTCACACACTTCACTGACTTTACTCTCACACACTTCTCACTGACTTTACTCTCACACACTTCACTGACTTTTATTTTCAGTGACACACTTCACTGACTTTACTCTCACACTTCACTGACTTTACTCTCACACACTTCACTGACTTTACTCTCACACACTTCACTGACTTTTACTCTCACACACTTCACTGACTTTACTTCTCACACACTTCACTGACTTTACTTACTCTCACACACTTCACTGACTTTTTACTCACACACTTCACTGACTTTACTCTCACACACTTCACTGACTTTACTCTCACACACTGACTTTCACTGACTTTACTCTCACACACTTCACTGACTTTACTCTCACACACTTCACTGACTTTACTCTCACACACTTCACTGACTTTACTCTCACTCACACACTTCACTGACTTTACTCTACACACACTGACTTTCACTGACACACTTCAGTGACTTTACTCTCACACACTTCACTGACTTTACTCTCACACACTTCACTGACTTTACTCTCACACACTTCACTGACTTTACTCTCACACACTTCACTGACTTTACTCTCACACACTTCACTGACTTTACTCTCACACTTTGACTTTACTCACACACTTCACTGACTTTACTCACACACTTCACTGACTTTACTTCACACACTTCACTGACTTTACTACTTTTACACTTCACTGACTTTACTTCACACACTTCACTGACTTTACTCTCACACACTTCACTGACTTTACTCTCACACACATCACTGACTTTACTTCACACACTTTCACTGACTTTACTCGCACACACTTCACTGACTTTACCTCGTTTACTCACACACTTCACTGACTTTACTCTCACACACTTCACTGACTTTACTCTCACACACTTCAGTGACTTTACTCTCACACACTTCACTGACTTTACTCTCACACACTTCACTGACTTTACTCTCACACACTTCACTGACTTTACTCTCACACACTTCACTGACTTTACTCTCACACACACACTCACACACTTCACTGACTTTACCTCGTTTACTCACACACTTCACTGACTTTACTCTCACACACTTCACTGACTTTACTCGCACACACTTCACTGACTTTACTCTCACACACTTCACTGACTTTACTCTCACACACTTCACTGACTTTACCCTCACACACTTCACTGAATTTACTCGCACACACTTCAGCGACTTTACTCTCAGACACTTCACTGACTTTACTCTCACACACTTCACTGACTTTACCTCGTTTACTCACACACTTCACTGACTTTACTCTCACACACTTCACTGACTTTACTCTCACACACTTCAGTGACTTCACTCTCACACACTGAACTGACTTTACTCGCACACACTTCACTGACTTTACTACTCACACACTTCACTGACTTTACTCTCACACACTTCACTGACTTTACTCTCTCACACACTTCACTGACTTTACTCTCACACACTTCACTGACTTTACTCTCACACACTTCAGTGACTTTTACTCGCACACACTTCACTGACTTTTACTTTCACACACTTCACTGACTTTACTCACACACTTCACTGACTTTACTTCACTGCACTTCACACACTTCACTGACTTTACTCTCACACACTTAACTGACTTTACTCTCACACACTTCACTGACTTTACTCTCACACACTTCACTTCACTTACTTTCGCACACTCACTGACTTTACTCTCACACACTTCACTGACTTTACTCTCACACACTTCACTGACTTTACTCTCACACACTTCACTGACTTTTCTCACACACTTCACTGACTTTACTCTCACACACTTCACTGACTTTACTCTCACACACTTCACTGACTTTACTTCTCACACACTTCACTGACTTTACTCTCACACACTTCACTGACTTTACTCTCACACACTTCACTGACTTCTTTTACTGACACTTCACACACTTCACTGACTTTACTCACACACTTCACTGACTTTTTACTTCTGACTTTACTTCACACTTCACTGACTTTACTCACACACTTCACTGACTTTACTCTCACACACTTCACTGACTTTACTCTCACACACTTCACTGACTTTACTCTCACACACTTCACTGACTTTACTCTCACACACTTCACTGACTTTACTCTCACACACTTCACTGACTTTACTCTCACACACTTCACTGACTTTACTCTCACACACTTCACTGACTTTACTTCTCACACACTTCACTGACTTTACTCACACACTTCACTGACTTTACTCTCACACACTTCACTGACTTTACTTCACACACTTCACTGACACTCTCACACTGACTTTACTTCACACACACTCACTGACTTTACTCTCACACACTTCACTGACTTTACTCTCACACACTTCACTGACTTTACTCTCACACACTTCACTGACTTTACTCTCACACACTTCAGCGACTTACTCTCACACACTTCACTGACTTTACTCTCACACACTTCACTGACTTTACTCTCACACACTTCACTGACTTTACTCTCACACACTTCACTGACTTTACTCTCACTCACACACTTCACTGACTTTACTCACACACTTCACTGACTTTACTCTCACACACTTCACTGACTTTACTCTCACACACTTCACTGACTTTACTCACTCACACACTTCACTGACTTTACTCACTTCACACACTTCACTGACTTTACTTCACTGACTTTACTCTCACACACTTCACTGACTTTACTCTCACACACTTCACTGACTTACTTACTTCACATGACTTCACTACTTTACTCACACACTTCACTGACTTTACTCTCACACACTTCACTGACTTTACTCTCACACACTTCACTGACTTTACTCTCACACACTTCACTGACTTTACTCTCACACACTTCACTGACTTTACTCTCACACACTTCACTGACTTTACTCACACACTTCACTGACTTTACTCACACACTTCACTGACTTTACTCACACACTTCACTGACTTCACTTACACTTTACTTCACTCACACACTTCACTGACTTACTCTCACACACTTCACTGACTTTACTCTCACACACTTCACTGACTTTACTCTTACTGACTTCACACACACACTTCACTGACTTTACTCTCACACACTTCACTGACTTTACTCTCACACACTTCACTGACTTTACTCTCACACACTTCACTGACTTTACTCTCACACACTTCACTGACTTTACTTTTCACACACTTCACTGACTTTACTCTCACACACTTCACTGACTTTAC
Source organism: Paracanthobrama guichenoti (assembly GCA_018749465.1). NCBI lineage: Eukaryota > Metazoa > Chordata > Actinopteri > Cypriniformes > Gobionidae > Paracanthobrama > Paracanthobrama guichenoti. The sequence continues at coordinate 124,180 of JAGHMJ010004488.1, read as the reverse complement.
TCTCACACACTTCACTGACTTTACTTCCTTTACTCTCACACACTTCACTGACTTTACTCTCACACACTTCACTGACTTTACTCTCACACACTTCACTGACTTTACTCTCACACACTTCACTGACTTTACTCTCACACACTTCACTGACTTTACTCTCACACACTTCACTGACTTTACTCTCACACACTTCACTGACTTACACTGACTTTACTCACACACTTCACTGACTTTACTTCTCACACACTTCACTGACTTTACTCTCACACACTTCACTGACTTTACTCGCACACACACTTCTTTACTGACTTTACTCTCACACACTTCACTGACTTTACTCTCACACACTTCACTGACTTTACTCTCACACACTTCACTGACTTTACTCTCACACACTTCACTGACTTTACTCACACACTTCACTGACTTTACTCACACACTTCACTGACTTTACTCTCACACACTTCACTGACTTACTCTCACACACTTCACTGACTTTACTCTCACACACACTTCACTGACTTTACTCTCACACACTTCACTGACTTTACTCTCACACACTTCACTGACTTTTACTCTCACACACTTCACTGACTTTTTTACTCACACACTTCACTGACTTTACTCTCACACACTTCACTGACTTTACTCTCACACACTTCACTGACTTTACTCTCACACACTTCACTGACTTTACTCTCACACACTTCACTGACTTTACTCTCACACACTTCACTGACTTTACTCTCACACACTTCAGCGACTTTACTCTCACACACTTCACTGACTTTACTCACACACTTCACTGACTTTACTTCTCACACACACTTCACTGACTTTACTCTCACACACTTCACTGACTTTACTCTCACACACTTCGCTGACTTTACTCTCACACACTTCACTGACTTTACTGACTTTCTCTCACACTTCACACTTTCACTGACTTTACTCACACACTGACTTCACTTCACTGACTTTACTCTCACACACTTCACTGACTTTACTCACTCACACTTCACTGACTTTACTCTCACACACTTCACTGACTTTACTCTCACACACTTCACTGACTTTACTCTCACACACTTCACTGACTTTACTCACACACTTCACTGACTTTACTCACTCACTTCAGTGACTACTCTCACACACTTCACTTCACTGACTTCACTGACTCACACACTTCACTGACTTTACTCTCACACACTTCACTTTTCACACACTTCACTGACTTTACTCACACTTCACTGACACTGACTTTTTCTCACACACTTCACTGACTTTACTCTCACACACTTCACTGACTTTACTCTCACACACTTCACTGACTTTACCTCGTTTACTCTCACACACTTCACTGACTTTACTCTCACACACTTCACTGACTTTACTCACACTTCACTGATTTTACATCACACACTTCACTGACTTTACTCACACACTCTCACACTTCACTGACTTTACTCCTCACACACTTCACTGACTTTACTCTCACACACTTCTCACTGACTTTACTCTCACACACTTCACTGACTTTACTCTCACACACTTCACTGACTTTACTCTCACACACTTCACTGACTTTACTCACACTTTACTGACTTTACTCTCACACACTTCACTGACTTTACTCTCACACACTTCACTGACTTTACCTCGTTTACTCACTCACACACACTTCACTGACTTTACTCTCACACACTTCACTGACTTTACTCTCACACACTTCACTGACTTTACTCACACACTTCACTGACTTACTCTCTCACACACTTCTGACTTTACTCACACACTTCACTGACTTTACACTGACTTTACTTTACTCACACACTTCACTGACTTTACTCTCACACACTTCACTCACCACACTTTTACTCTCACACACTTCACTGACTTTACTCTCACACACTTCACTGACTTTACTTCTTTTCACACACTTCACACACTGACTGACTCTCACACACTTCACACACACACTGACTTCACTGACTTTACTTCCTTTACTCTCACACACTTCACTGACTTTACTCTCACACACTTCACTGACTTTACTCTCACACACTTACTGACTTTACTCTTTTACTCTCACTGACTTCACTGACTTTACTCTCACACACTTCACTGACTTTACTCTCACACACTTCACTGACTTTACTCTCACACACTTCACTGACTTTACTCACACACTCACTGACTTTACTCACACACTTCACTGACTTTACTCGCACACACATCACTGACTTTACTTCCTTTACTCTCACACACTTCACTGACTTTACTCTCACACACTTCACTGACTTTACTCTCACACTGACACTGACACACTGACTTTACTCTCACACACTTCACTGACTTTACTCTCTCACACACTTCACTGACTTTACTCACACACTTCACTGACTTTACTCACACACTTCACTGACTTTACTCACTTCACTGACTTTCTCACACACTTCACTGACTTTACTCTCACACACTTCACTGACTTTACTCTCACTTTACTCTCTCTCACACACTTCACTGACTTTACTCTCACACACTTCACTGACTTTACTCTCACACACTTCACTGACTTTACTCACACACACACTGACTTTACTTTACTCACACACACTTCACTGACTTTACTCTCACACTTCACTGACTTTACTCTCACACACTTCACTGACTTTACTCTCACACACTTCACTGACTTTACTCTCACACACTTCACTGACTTTACTCACACACTTCACTGACTTTATTTCTCACACACTTCACTGACTTTACCTCGTTTACTCTCACACACTTCACTGACTTTACTCTCACACACTTCACTGACTTTACTCTCACACACTTCACTGACTTTACTTTACTCTCACACACTTCACTGACTTTACTCTCACACACTTCACTGACTTTACTTCTCACACACTTCACTGACTTTACTCTCACACACTTCACTGACTTTTACTCACACACTTCACTGACTTTACTTTACTCTCACACACTTTCACTGACTTTCTCACACACTCACCACACTTTACTGACTTTTCACACACTTCACTGACTTTACTCTCACACACTTCACTGACTTTACTCTCACACACTTCACTGACTTTACTCTCACACACTTCACTGACTTTACTCACACACTTCACTGACTTTACTCTCACACACTTCACTGACTTTACTCTCACACACTTCACTGACTTTACACTCGCACTTCTCACACACTTCACTGACTTTACTCTCACACACTTCACTGACTTTACTCTCACACTTCACTGACTGACTTTACTCACACACTTCATGACTTTACTCTCACACACTTCACTTGACTTTTTACATACTCGCTTACTCTCACACACTTCACTGACTTTACTTCTCACACACACACTTCAGTGACTTACTGATTTACTCTACACACTTCACTGACTTTACCTCGTTTACTCTACACTCACACACTTCTGTGACTTTACTACTCTCACACACACACTTCAGCGACTTTACTGACTCACACACTTCACTGACTTTACTCACACACTTCACTGACTTTACTCTCTTCACACACTTCACTGACTTTACTCTCACACACTTCACTGACTTTACTCACACACTTCACTGACTTTTACACTTCACTGACTTTTCTCACACACTTCACTGACTTTACTCTTCACACACTTCACTGACTTTACTCTCACACACTTCAGTGACTTTACTCACACACTTCATTGACTTACTCTCACACACTTCACTGACTTTACTCTCACACACTTCACTGACTTTACTCTCACACACTTCAGTGACTTTACTCTCACACACTTCACTAACTTTACTCTCACACACTTCACTGACTTTACTCTTTACACTTCACACACTTCACACTACTTTACTCACACACTTCAGCAACTTTACTCGCACACACTTCACTGACTTTACTCTCACACACTTCAGCAACTTTACTCTCACACACTTCACTGACTTTACCTCGTTTACTCTCACACACTTCAGTGACTTTACTCGCACACACTTCAGCGACTTTACTCTCACACACTTCACTGACTTTACTCGCACACACTTCAGTGACTTTACTCTCACACACTTCACTGACTTTACTCTCACACACACTTCACTGACTTACTCTTCACACTTTACTTTTACTTCAGTGACTTTACTCTCACACACTTCAGTGACTTTACTCTCACACACTTCACTGACTTTACTCTCACACACTTCACTGACTTTACTCACACACTTCACTGACTTTACTCTCACTTTACTTCAGTGACTTTACTTCACACACTTCAGTGACTTTACTTCTCACACACTTCAGTGACTTTACTCTCACACACTTCACTGACTTTACTCTCACACACTTCAGTGACTTTACTCTCACACACTTCACTGACTTTACTCGCACACACTTCACTGACTTTACTCTCACACACTTCACTGACTTTACTCTCACACACTTCACTGACTTTACTCTCACACACTTCACTGACTTTACTCACACACTTCACTGACTTTACTCTCACACACTTCAGTGACTTTACTCTCACACACTTCACTAACTTTACTCTCACACACTTCACTGACTTTACTCTCACACACTTCACTAACTTTACTCTCACACACTTCAGTGACTTTACTCTCACACACTTCACTAACTTTACTCACACACTTTACTACTCACACACTTCAGCGACTTTACTCGCACTCACTTCAGCAACTTTACTCGCACTCTTCAGCGACTTTACTCGCACACACTTCACTAACTTTACTCGCACACACTTCACTGACTTTACTCTCACACACTTCAGCGACCTTACTCTCACACACTTCAGCGACCTTACTCTCACACACTTCAGCGACCTTACTCTCACACACTTCAGTGACTTTACTCGCACACACTTCACTGACTTTACTTTGTTTACTCTCACACACTTCACTGACCTTCATCTTTGTTTGCATGCAGTTTCGGGTCTGTGGACGGGGCCCCAACTGCATTGGGATATCAATTGCCTAGAGTTACTGGCAGTATGTCTTGCTCTGGGCCGCCTCAAAAAGCCGCTACAGGGCAAGCACGTACTGGTCCGCACAGACAGCACTGCGGCCGTTGCATACATCAACCGTCAGGGTGGTCTACGCTCCCGTTGCATGCTCTGACTCGCCCACCATCTCCTCCTTGAAGTCAGAAGAAAATGAATTCAGTTTTGTCTTTGTTTAATCATCAATGCATTTGCACAGGGAGTCAATGGGGCTATAGTCATTAGGTTATAGGGATCAGTAGATCTGGGTGTCGTCAGCATAGCTGTGGTCAGCAATTTGATTCTCATGATTTGGCTCAGTGGCAGCATGTACAGGTTGAACAGGAGTGGAGCAAGAATTGACCCTTGTGGGTCTCTGCATGTCAGGAATGTCCACTCAGACTTATGGTCACCTATACTCCCATAATAACCTCTCCCTTCTAAGTATGACCTGAAACATTTGAGGACCATCCCAGAAAACCAACCCAGTTTTCCAGCCTGTCAAGAAGTGTTTTGTGATGGACAGTGTCAAGTCAAGTCACTTTTATTTATACAGCGCTTTTATAATGCTGATTGTTTCAAAGCAGCTTCACAGTGTTAACAGGAAATAATGCAACAGAATTTGATTCGGCTGTACAGCTGCTCTGGAGAAAACGGTGATGTCATCAGCTCAGTTCAGTTCTCATATAGTGTCAATGTGGGCAGATTGGTAATATAGTTGAATATTTAATGTCCCCAACTGAGCAAGCCAAAAGCCAAAGGCGACGATGGCAAGGAACCAAATGCAATGTCAAATGCAGCACCAGCACTGATAATCTGCCTGTATCTGTACTGAGACGAATATCATTACATTACAATCAGACATAGTGACTGTTTCTGAAATTGTGGACGAGACTGTCTGACCTCAGCACAACATGAGGATATAATGATCCAGAGTTCGTACAAGGTGCTGAAAGTTCTGGAAAATCCTTGAAAACAGCCATATTTATGAAGAGGTACTTGAAAAGTGCTTGAATTATTGAAAGACTAATATATATATATATATATATATATATATATATATATATATATATATATATATATATATATATATATATATATATATATATATATATATATATGAAATTAGTGTTTAGAATTTTTCTGATTAAACAATATTTTCATGCAAAAGTAATGTTGCATAGATATAAAGACATTTTGCATGACTATGAACGTGATTAATAGCGTGACTTAAATATCTAAGTATATGATGCAGCTTTCATTCTTTAGGTCCAATCATATATTCACGGAAAAATCAGTTTGAATAAGGAATAGTATAGTATCCTCCCAATGGTTAAAGTTGCTGCAGTCTTTGCGTACTTTACATGTGCTGCACTTTATTTGTACCATTTTGTTTTATTAGTATATTTTATTTATCTGTTGACTATTTGTTAGTCTCTCTACAGAAGCAAAAAGAGTGTGTGTCGTTTCTGTTTATAATATTTGAGAAAAGGTCTGTCTAGCTTTGAAATCATGAAAGCTGTCTTTATAGATGTTATGACCCATATGACCTATGACCCCAACAGGCAACGTGTCTGGAGGACGCCTTCAGCCCGGACATGGACTTTCCTCTGAGCCTCCCTCTCTCTGATGCTGAAGAGACGCCGGTGCTGCGGCCGTCTGAACCGGACCCGTCCACAGCCGTCCCGGAGCCGGAGCTCCACGCCAGCACCTGCGTGTCCTGCGACCACAACTACACGGTGGAGGACACGGTGCAGCAGAAGAGACGCATCGAGCAGCTGCAGGAGCAGCTGGAGAAACTGCGCAAGCGCCTGAAGACGGTCCAGCAGAAGTGCCGGCGCCAGGAGCGGCAGCTGGAGCGCTTCAGAGCCGCGAGCCGGGTCCAGAAGGATGGGGCGCCGGGAGGGAGCTACGTCATCCTGCCCCGAGAGATCTACGACGTTCTGAGAGGGATCGAGACCATTGGCGCGCTGTGAGGGCGTTTCAATTCTTCTGTCAACCACGACTTGTGTTCTGAGTGTGTGTGTGTAGACGGATCAGGAACAAGCGGAACACGCAGTGACGCCTGAGAGGATTCTGGACCGTTTGCAGCGGCCGAATGATTCTGATCCGCTCAGAGTAACCAGAGGAATAATGAGGAATTACTCGAGGAACTCTGGAGGAAGACACTGACTCCGTGACAAACGTTAATCAGGTTCACATCGTCAGAAGATTTGTTGATCAGTTTTTGTTCAGTTATTAAATGTCTGGAAAGTTGTTGTTTCTTTGAGTAATGTACTAAGATGACCAAACTGGACTTTCCTAAACACATGTTCAGTAGCGTACAGTCTGTATCAAAGGGCTTTGAGCTGTTTAATTTATTTACTAAACAGTAATAATCATGGAATCAATGTAAGCCATATTTGAGGGAAAGTTTTTTTGCTGGGAAAAGTTGAATCATAGTTGCCTTACGGTGGTTAGACTGTTATAATACACGATTCTCGTCTCGACACGCGTGTGTAAGAGTTTCTGAGTGATGATGTCACGGTCCTGTCACGACACGCGTGTGCATCACTTACATAGCTTTACCACAGCATACGTCTCCAAATATGAATTACTACAGTCATACTGTAATAAATCAATGAATATGTTATTAACGAGACTTTCAGAATCTCTGTTATTTTGATTTCTTTGTCATGAAAGGGTGGCTAATAATAAGTTTCTCAAGTGTTAGTATCTACTGTGGTAAATGGTGAACAGATGTGTGAACCCAACACAGAAACTTGTGTATGTTCACATGTTGTTTCTTGTAACCTTGAAGAAAGTCCATATGTAAATCCACTGTTTGTCTGTTTCTCCACCGTCAGATCAAACTAATCACCTTTTTTAATAAAAACTATGAAACCAGTATGTATAGTTCCATTGAAATTAGATTTATAGATCTTTCAATACTGTGGTAAATTAGAATAAGGGCGAGGGCCCTAAAAGCACAGAATATAAAACACACTGACTGAAGATCTGATGCGGTCAGATGTTATTATTCACCTGTGTTACTTGCAAAAAGACATTATTCATAATTCATAAAGAAAAACATTCCATAGGAAATGCATATTGCTGAGAGTGTGTGTGTGTGTTTCAATGAAAGTGCTGTACTGTGACAGAGTGCGGGTCGCTGTGTGACCGCCAGGTGTCGCCGCTGTGCGCACATTAATCCACGTGTCACGTGAGTCAAGCGCTTTGACTTACTTTGGATCATTAATATGCAGTGAATCTGTTGTCTCTCTTTCAGCCTGTGTATGGCAAGCTGTTTTAACATTTAATCCTTAAATGAACTAGTATCTATTTTCATGCTACTAGTACTTATTCATTAAATACTAGTGCTTATTAATTAGATGCTAGTACTTATTCATTAGATACTAGTACTTATTCATCAAATCAAATCATCTTTATTTATACAGCACTTTTTACAAGTCCAATTGTTTCAAAGCAGCTTCACATTGTTAACAGGAAAATAATGCAACAGAATTTGATTCGGCTGTACAGCCGTTCTGGTGAAACGGTGATGTTATCCAGCTAATTTCAAGTATCATATAGTGTCAATGCGGGCAGATCGGGAATATAGATGAGATTTAGGAGTCCCCAACTGAGCAAGCCAAAAGCCAGAGGCAACGGTGGAACCAAAAACTCCTTCAGGGTCAGAATGGAGAAAAAAACCTTGGGAGAAACCAGGCTCAGTCGGGGTGCCAGTTCTCCTCTGGCCGACGAACAAACAGTGTATGATTATAATTCTGGCAACATAGCAGGTCTTAAGTCATATTAGGTAAATAGATATTCGTAAGATTATTTGAAAGATTGGAGTCGTCACGCCGGAGACGGGTTTAATGAGGATGTCGTGTCGATGCAGCATTTACGGGGGGAGTTTATTTGATAATAAACAATTAGCCTAACAATCATTTACTGATTTGAATAATAGAAATTGATAGTGTTTTATGTGTAAGCCATAGTAAAGAGATGCGTTTTTAGTCTAGATTTAAACTGACAGAGTGTGTCTGCTTCCCGAACAATGCTAGGAAGACTGTTCCAGAGTTTAGGTGCTAAATAGGAAAAGGATCGACCGCCTGCAGTTGATTTTGATATTCTAGGGATTATCAACTGGCCAGAGTTTTGAGACCGCAATAGACGTGATGGAGTATAATGCGTTAAGAGCTCGCTCAAGTACTGGGGAGCTAAACCATTTAGTGCTTTGTAAGTAATAAGCAAGATTTTAAAATGTATACGATGTTTAATAGGGAGCCAGTGCAGTGTTGACAGAACCGGGCTAATATGGTCATACTTCCTGGTTCTAGTAAGAGCTCGAGCTGCTGCGTTTGGACCAGCTGGAGTTTGTTTATTAAGCGAGCAGGGCAACCACCCAGTAAAGCATTACAGTAATCTAGCTTTGAGCTCATGAACGCATGAATTAACTGTTCATCATTTTGCATTGAAAGCATGCACCGTAATTTAGATACATTTTTAAGATGGTAGAATGCAGTTTTACAGATGTTAGAAACGTGGCTTTCAAATGAGAGATTGGTATCAAAGAGCACACCCAGGTTCCTCACTGACGACGAGGACTTGACAGAGCAGCCATCGAGTGTTAGACCGTATTCTAGGTTACTACTTGCAGAGTTTTTTTGTCCAATAATGGAAATTACTGGTCATCCAATGTTTTATATCAGCTATGCATTCCGTTAATCTTGTGAATTGGTAAGTTTCGTCAGGGCGTGAAGAAATATAGAGCTGAGTATCATCAGCATAACAGTGAAAACTAATGCCATGCTTCCTAATGATATCTCCCAGTGGTAGCATGTACAGGGTGAAGAGCAACGGTCCTAGCACTGAGCCCTGCGGTACTCCATACTGAACTTGTGATCGGTGTGACATCTCTTCATTTACTGCTACAAACTGATAACGGTCAGATAAGTATGATTTAAGCCATGCCAATGCAGTTCCACTAATTCCAACATAATTTTTGAGTCTATTCAAAAGAATGTTGTGGTCGATAGTATCGAATGCAGCACTAAGATCGAGTAACACTAATAGAGAGATACAACCACGATCGGATGATAAGAGTAAATCATTTGTAACTCTGATGAGAGCAGTCTCAGTACTATGATACGGTCTAAATCCTGACTGGAAATCCTCACAGATACCATTTCTTTCTAAAAGGAGCATAACTGTGAAGACACTGCCTTTTCCAGTATTTTTGACAGGAAGGGTAGATTTGAGATCGGCCTGTAATTGACTAATTCTGTAGGATCAAGTTGCTTATTCATTAGATACTAGTGCTTATTAATTAGTTACTAGTACTTATTCATTAGATACTAGTGCTTATTCATTAGATACTAGTACTTATTAATTAGTTACTAGTACTTATTCATACTAGTACTTATTCATTAGATACTAGTACTTATTCATTAGTTACTAGTACTTATTAGATACTAGTACTTATTCATTAGTTACTAGTACTTATTCATTAGATACTAGTACTTATTCATTAGTTACTAGTACTTATTCATTAGATACTAGTGCTTATTCATTAGATACTAGTACTTATTAATTAGTTACTAGTACTTATTCATACTAGTACTTATTCATTAAATACTAGTACTTACTCATTAGTTACTAGTACTTATTCATTAGATACTCGTGCTTATTCATTAGTTACTAGTACTTATTAGATACTAGTGCTTATTCATTAGATACTAGTACTTATTCATTAGATACTAGTGCTTATTCATTAGTTACTAGTGCTTATTCATTAGATACTAGTGCTTATTCATTAGATACTAGTGCTTATTCATTCATTAGCTTATTAGTGCTTATTCATTAGATACTAGTGCTTATTCATTAGATACTAGTATTTATTAGATACTAGTGCTTATTCATTAGATACTAGTACTTATTCATTAAATACTAGTGCTTATTCATTAAATACTAGTGCTTATTCATTAGTTACTAGTGCTTATTCATTAAATACTAGTGCTTATTCATTAGATACTAGTGCTTATTCATTAGTTACTAGTACTTATTCATTAGTTACTAGTACTTATTCATTAGATACTAGTACTTATTCATTAGTTACTAGTACTTATTCATTAGATACTAGTGCTTATTCATTAGATACTAGTGCTTATTCATTAGTTACTAGTACTTATTCAATAGATACTAGTACTTATTCATTAGATACTAGTACTTATTCATTCATTAGTTAATAGTACTTATTAGATACTAGTACTTATTCATTAGATACTAGTACTTATTCATTAGTTACTAGTACTTATTCATTAGATACTAGTACTTATTCATTAGATACTAGTACTTATTAGATAGTAGTACATATTGATTAGTTTCTAGTACTTATTCATTAGATACTAGTACTTATTCATTAAGATACTAGTACTTATTAGATAGATACTAGTACTTATTCATTCATTACTAGTACTTATTAGATAGTAGTACTTATTCATTAGATGCTAGTACTTATTCATTAGTTACTAGTACTTATTCATTAGATACTAGTGCTTATTCATTAGATACTAGTGCTTATTCATTAGACACTAGTACTTATTCATTAGATACTAGTGCTTATTCATTAGACACTAGTACTTATTCATTAGATACTAGTGCTTATTCATTAGTTACTAGTACTTATTCATTAGATACTAGTGCTTATTCATTAGATACTAGTACTTATTAGATACTAGTGCTTATTCATTCATTAGTACTTATTAGATAGTGCTTATTCATTAGATACTAGTACTTATTCATTAGTTACTAGTACTTATTCATTAGATACTAGTACTTATTCATTAGATATATTAATCCGTTGCCTCTGGCTTTTGGCTTGATCAGTTGGGGACACCTAAATCTCATCTATATTCCCGATCTGCCCGCATTGACACTATATGATACTGAAATGAGCTGGATAACATCACTGTTTCACCAGAACGGCTGTACAAATTCTGTTGCATTATTTTCCTGTTAACAATGTGAAGCTGCTTTGAAACAACTGGACTTGTTAAAAGCGTTGTATAAATAAAGGTGATTTGATTTGATTTGAGTTACTAGTACTTATTCAATAGGTACTAGTACTTATTCATTAGATACTAGTACTTATTCATTAGTTACTAGTACTTATTAATTAGTTACATTTATTCACTAGTTACTAGTACTTATTCAATAGATACTAGATCATTCATAAGTTACTAGTACTTATTCATTAGTTACTAGTACTAGTACTTATTCATTAGATATTAGTACTTATTCATTAGTTACTAGTACTTATTCAATAGATACTAGTACTTAGTCATTGTTACTAGTACTTATTCATTAGAGACTAGTACTTATTCAATAGATACTAGTGCTCATTCATAAGTTACTAGTACTTATTAGATACTAGTACTTATTCATTAGTTACTAGTACTAGTACTTATTCATTAGATATTAGTACTTATTCATTAGATACTAGTGCTCATTCATAAGTTACTAGTACTTATTAGATACTAGTACTTATTCATTAGATACTAGTACTTATTCATTAGATACTAGTACTTATTCAATAGATACTAGTGCTCATTCATAAGTTACTAGTACTTATTAGATACTAGTACTTATTCATTAGTTACTAGTACTAGTACTTATTCATTAGATATTAGTACTTATTCAATAGATACTAGTGCTCATTCATAAGTTACTAGTACTTATTAGATACTAGTACTTATTAATTAGTTACTAGTACTAGTACTTATTCATTAGATATTAGTACTTATTCATTAGATACTAGTACTTATTCATTAGTTACTAGTACTATTCAATAGTTACTAGTACTTATTATTAGATACTAGTACTTACTAGATACTAGTACTTTTACTAGCACTTATTAGTTACTAGTACTTATTCAATAGATACTAGTGCTCATTCATAAGTTACTAGTACTTATTAGATACTAGTACTTATTCATTAGTTACTAGTACTAGTACTTATTCATTAGATATTAGTACTTATTAATTAGTTACTAGTACTTATTCAATAGATACTAGTACTTAGTCATTAGTTACTAGTACTTATTCATTAGATACTAGTCCTTATTCATTAGATACTAGTACTTATTAAGATACTAGTGCATATTCATTAGATGCTAGTACTTATTCATTAGTTACTAGTACTTATTCATTAGATACTAGTACTTATTCATTAGATACTAGTCCTTATTAAGATACTAGTGCATATTCATTAGATGCTAGTACTTATTCATTAGTTACTAGTACTTATTCAATAGATACTAGTACTTAGTCATTAGTTACTAGTACTCATTCATTAGATACTAGTACTTATTCATTAGATACTAGTCCTTATTCATTAGATACTAGTACTTATTAAGATACTAGTGCGTATTCATTAGATGCTAGTACTTATTCATTAGTTACTAGTACTTATTCATTAGATACTAGTACTTATTCATTAGTTACTAGTACTTATTCAATAGATACTAGTATTTATTCATTAGTTACTAGTACTTATTAGTTACTAGTACTTAATATTAGATACTAGATACTAGTACTTACTAGATACTAGTACTTATTCTTTAGCTATTAGCACTTGCTAGATACTAGTACTTCATTAGATACTAGTACTTATTCATTAGATGCTAGTACTTATTCATTAGATACTAGTACTTATTCATTAGTTACTAGTACTTATTCAATAGTTACTAGTACTTATTATTAGATACTAGTAATTACTAGATACTAGTACTTTTTACTAGCACTTATTAGTTACTAGTACTTATTCATTAGATACTAGTACTTATTCATTAGATACTAGAACATATTCAATAGATACTAGTGCTCATTCATAAGTTACTAGTACTTATTAGATACTAGTACTTATTCATTAGTTACTAGTACTAGTACTTATTCATTAGATACTAGTATTTATTCATTAGATACTAGTACTTATTCATTAGTTACTAGTACTTGTTCATTAGATACTAGTTTTTATTCATTAGTTACTAGTACTTATTCATTAGTTACTAGTACATATTATTAGATACTAGATACTAGTACTTATTAGTTACTAGTAGTACTCATTAGATACTAGTACTTATTTCGATAGTGACTAGTAACTATTCTTTTGTTACTAGTAACA
>JAGHMJ010004488.1:95000-105000 GCA_018749465.1 Paracanthobrama guichenoti | reverse complement strand
TATAGGCGTTCTTAAACGGAGAGTAGCAATGATCCAGCGTGTTTGCTCCTCGTGTAGGACAGGAGACGTGCTGGTGAAAGTTTGGCAAGACTTTCTTTAGGTTTGCTTTGTTGAAATCGCCCACGACGATGAACGCCGCGTCGGGGTGTTTGTTTATGACGCTGCTGGCAACATCATGAAGGCCAGATAAAGCCAGCCCTGTGTCTGCCTGTGGTGGGATGTAAACAGCGGTCGTGACGACAGAGGAAAACTCCCTCGGCAGATAGAATGGGCGGCAGATGATTGTTAAATGTTCCAGATGAGGCGAGCAGGACCGCGAGAGAATGGTGATGTTCCTGGGGTCGCACCATTTCTTGTTGATCATGAAACACACTCCACCGCCTTTGGATTTACCGGCCTCGGCTGTTCTGTCCGTCCGAAAAACAGAGAAGTTCTCCGACGGCGTCACAGCTGTGTCCGGGACCGCGGGCGTGAGCCATGTTTCGGACAAACAAAAGATGTTATAGTCTCTCATGTCCCGTTGAAAACTGATCCTGGCTCTAAGATCGTCCATCTTATTCTCCAAGGATTGGACATTTGCGAGCAGAATGCTCGGGAGAGGAGGGCTGAATGCCCTTTTCCTCAGTCTGTTGCGGATCCCCGCGTTTCCCGCGGTGTTTCTTGTTTCTTCGCCGTCGACTCTGGCCTTTGTTCAACTCGGCGTTCCGAAGAATCTCAGATGGCCACAGAGGATCGGTGAAAGTGTCCTGAAACAGTCCAGTGTAGAGGTAACCAATGTCCAAAAGAGTTTTGCTGTCATAGCAGATCAATGCAGATGATGAATTTGTAAAAAATTGAGAGCAAAAGAAAGTAAAATAATAAATAAAAGCACAGTCTTCGTGGAGCGACCTGAACGGCGACCAAACACGGCGGCGCCATCTTGGATGGAACTCTAAACTAAAGCTATATCTCTGCACTGCTCTGCTCTATTATCAACAACCATTGCATGTTTCGTTGTCACCTCACTCTGACCACACAAATGATGTTGTTACGCAGATATTGGCCTCAAGCAAAGCAGATGCAGGAGATTTACTGCCGCACTCATGATTTATGTCTGCAGGACTAGTTAATAGTTTGGACTTGCTTTCACCTCTGTTTTAGAATGATGTAGTGATCAAATCATGTGACATGAAAAGTCAAGTCAAGTCAAGTCACCTTTATTTATATAGCACTTTTAACAAGTCCAATTGTTTCAAAGCAGCTTCACATTGTTAACAGGAAAATAATGCAACAGAATTTGTACAGCCGTTCTGGTGAAACGGTGATGTTATCCAGCTCATTTCAGTATCATATAGTGTCAATGCGGGCAGATCGGGAATATAGATGAGATTTAGGAGTCCCCAACTGAGCAAGCCAAAAGCCAGAGGCAACGGTGGCAAGGAACCAAAACTCCTTCAGGGTCAGAATGGAGAAAAAAACCTTGGGAGAAACCAGGCTCAGTCGGGGTGCCAGTTCTCCTCTGGCCGACGAACAAACAGTGTGTGATTATAATTCTGGCAACATTGCAGGTCTTATTCATATTAGGCAAATAGATATTCGTAAGATTATTTGAAAGATTGGAGTCGTCACGCCGGAGACGGGTTTCATGAGGGTTTGTTGATGCGGCATTTATGGGGGGAGTTTAAAAGCTGCTTGCTCTTTATCCAGATTCTCACACTATTGAGGGAGGAACACCTCAGAATCCACTGCAACATCTTTGTTTACTTTGTCTACAAAATTAATTTCAAGCTTTTAAGCATGTGTGTGTTTGTTAGTCTAAACGGATCGAATGCTGCATTGTTTCTGTTGTATGTGTTTCTCATCTGAGGCTCATTTGTTTTTCAGGAGAGCATGTGATAACGCTGAGGAGCCAGACTTCATCCTGTTCTCCTAGACATCATGTCCATCGCACTCAAACAGGTGTTTAACAAAGACAAGACGTTCCGGCCCAAGCGGCGGTTCGAGCCAGGCACGCAGCGCTTTGAGCTGCACAAACGTGCGCAGGCCTCACTCAACTCGTGCGTGGACCTGAAGGCGTCGGTCCAGCTGCCGCCCGGCGAGGACCTGAATGACTGGGTGGCCGTGCACGTGGTGGACTTCTTCAACCGGATCAACCTCATCTACGGGACGGTGTGCGAGTTCTGCACAGAGAAGAGCTGTCCGGTGATGTCCGGCCGCCCGCGGTACGAGTACCGATGGCAGGACGAGCACAAGTATAAGAAGCCCACGCCGCTGCCTGCGCCGCAGTACATGAACCTGCTGATGGACTGGGTAGAGATCCAGATCAACAATGAGGACATTTTCCCCACCAGCATCGGTCAGTGTTTCCATGTGCCGGTCAACAGGTTGGAATAATTATGGATTTTTTCATGTGGATGTTTTTGAAATGTCTCAGCAAAGTTCATTTATTTGATGAAAAATACAGTACAAACTGTAGGATCAAGTGACACTGAAGACTGGAGTAATGGTGCTGAAAATTCAGTATAATAAATTATATTATACTATATATCCAACAGTTATTTTAATTGTAATAGTATTTCACAGTTTTTCCTGTATTTGTGATCAAATAAATGCAGGTAAGCAGAAGAGACCTCCTTCAAAAACATTACAAAAATCTTAAACTTCCAAACTGTTGACCACCAATGTATATACAGTATGTTTAATATGACTAATAATAATAGTTAATAAATATAGCTGCAAGCAGCAATTATCGGAGCCAAGCACAACTGAAGCAAACACTAAAGCAGCAGACCGACTGCAACAATGAGTAAAGACATTTGGAGACAATTTTAAGCAAAAAGGTTGAAAACACATATAAATACATTGAGTAGTATAGAGCCAATTCCATGTTCTGATTAATGATAGCACCACCAAGTGTGTCCTCGGAGTGCCCTCATACATAAGTGTGTCAAATGTGGTGAAAATATCTCATTTTGTTTAGGAGTTATAGACATTTGTATTTATGAGCATAGGGCCTATAAAAAATAACCCACACTTGACTTTGATTGCATCTTCTGCCACTTACTAACATTTTGATATTTGGCCAAATCCATTTTGCCAACCCACAAAGATTCAGATTTTCTTACGGTGGTTTCATCTTGATTGGACTAACGGTTTCAAAGATATTTGTGAAAGTTGTTTAAGCGTTAAATCACAATGTTGCACTAACTATAAGGTGAAACCTAACATGTTAGACTCGGCAAGAGTTCAAGGAGATGACTCCTGTGAAAATAAGTAAACAACATCCAAAGTTATAAGCATGTAAATATATATTTTTTTTCTGGTCCAAAGCTTCTCAGACTCCTTCAGGGCATCCAGCTGATGATCCAAACCTAGTTTCGTAATGACACGTTAATGTATTTGTAAAATACAGCATTTTACAACAAAATTCAACATGGCCGATATGGGAAAATTGGATATCATTCGACTTGGCATTCCGCCCTGAATCTAACGAGCCCACTTTGATTTTTGGACTAACTGTTCAGAAGTTATAAGCAAAAATAGCATTTTTTTATATCTCTGGACCTGGCCTCAGGTCATGCTTGTGAGGATGTGTGCCAAGTCAGAATACAATAAAGTGTTGCGGAGATACAGCTTTATGTCTTTTTTTCACAAGCGCTACATAAAATTAGTTTTAATGTTTTTCAAAAACGAATCGACTTGAATACCTTGAATATCGACTTGAAGATGATCTGGTTAAATTTTTGTGCAAATCGGATAAACCGTCTAGGAGTTTGAAAAAGTAGTTTTTTGGTGGGAAAATTTGGCAGGAAATTTGGCACTACCAAAAATGACGTCATAGGGTTCAATCGTCTTGACCCAAGGAATCAGAGGATAAAATGTTAGTTTCATGAGTGAGTGCAAATTTTGACAGCTAGAGGGATTGAGTGGCGCTAGAGGGATTGAGTTAGAGACTCCAAATTTGCTATGGTGACATTTTAGACTGTCCTCTATCTGTGTGCAAAATTTCATAACTTTCCCGCAAATGATTCTATGGGCTGCCATAGACTCAAGAGCAGAAGAAGAAGAATAAGAATGCCAACGGATACACACCTTCGGTGCTTGGCCCCTAATAATAGACTTTAATATAGTTAACCTTACTTTAAAAATATCTACAATAATAAAGCATATTTTTTTATAAAAACTTTTTTACATTTTTTTTATGTAAGTTTATCTTTAATGTTAGAGTTTCGATGTATCTATGATTTTGAGTTTGGTTTGTGCGTGACCAGATTTGTCTGTGTCTGTGTGTATTATATGATTAGTTTATTTTGAGGGGCGTCGCCTCCCTTCCCCTTTTTACTGCATGCAATGATCTTTACACATAATAACTATGGCTTTCATGGTCTCTCATCCCAGCGAGAGGGCGTACGGGCTCCTTCACAGGCAACACAATCCTCCACATGCGGTCAATAATTCAAGGTGAAGCGTGATCCTCCTGAAACCGAAGCTGTCAAGCTCCACCAAACACAGAAATACAGCTCTGCCAGATCCTCTAGCTCATGATACTAACATATCAATGATGGTAAATAATGAACATAAAGGTACACAAAAGAAAGAAGGAAACACTCCTCATGAAGGAAGAGGAAAGAGTGTCTCTGATACTGAATCAAACAGACTCTGGTGTGTCGTTGTGTGTTCCTCAGACTCAGGATCTGCATGCTTTAGTTCTTGTGTGCCTGTGGATTTATGGGTATTTGTGCAGAATTCTGCATGCAGAGTCTCAATCACTCCTCACTCCATACAGGCCAGTCGCCTCTAACACTCGGTGTAATATAGTCAGTGGATGTGATGTTTAGACCTACATAGAGAGCATTATCTGGTTGGTGCATATGTGGCGTGTTCCTGTGATCTGGCTCTTTTCTGGAAGCTTGGGATGGTAGTTTTCTTCAGGTTGGGGGTTAGGGTCTGAAAACAGGTCTAGTTCCACTTCCACTTGGCAGTTGCTACTTAGTGTTTGGAAATCACTTTCATTATGGTCTTTTTTACAGTTTGTTCCAATTCTCCCAACATTGGTTTAGTGACTGGTTTCTTTATTATTGCTGTTTGACTTTGGGTTTACTGTGGTTTGTTTGTTCACAGAAGCCAAACATGATGCTTTAGAAAGTAACATATATGGCAATATCTCTGCTTTTGTGATCATATTCTCTGTATTTGGTGGGGTGGTGAGTTGGGGATTGGGAACGTCTGTCCACATCCAGAGGAAAGGTCAGGAAACCTCTCTGAGTTTGAGGTAGAGGAAGGAAGAGGAAGATCCTGTCCACAGCATTTGACCTCCTGCGCCAGTTTTTATGGTCATTTGCTCTTTTATAATCCATTGGATTGCAAATATACATGTGTTCATGTGATGGGAAACTGAGGGCTGGACACATCCGTAGAAAACTCTCTGATTAAAATAAAGTCCTGAACCTTAAAGTGGAAATCAAATCAAATTAATATATTAATTTGATTATATTCTATATGATCAAATTAATATATATAATTTGATTATATTCTCATCTATATTCCCGGGCAGATCGGGAATATAGATGAGATTTAGGAGTCCCCAACTGAGCAAGCCAAAAGCCAGAGGCAACGGTGGCAAGGAACCAAAACTCCTTCAGGGCCAGAATGGAGAAAAAAACCTTGGGAGAAACCAGGCTCAGTCGGGGTGCCAGTTCTCCTCTGGCCGACGAACAAACAGTGTATGATTATAATTCTGGCAACATAGCAGGTCTTAATTCATATTATCTCATAAATAGATATTTGTTAGATTATTGAAAGAGATTGAGTCATATAAGGAACACGGAGGAGACGGGTTTAATGAGGATGTCGAAGTCGATGCAGCATTTACTGGGGAGTTTATTTGACACGCTCTCTGCAGACACTTCAGGGATGAGTTGGTCATGTCCAGGCGCTGGTCCACCGGCGCTGGTCCACCCCTCATTTCACGCTGCTGCCATCTGATCTGGATACTCAGGAGGAGCCCGGATCCGCTGACTGCAGTAAACCTCGGGATAAACAGAGAGACTAACATTAGCGTAGATGCCATTTTCTTCTTGAATTTGATGTCCAACGAGTACATCAGGTGTTATGGGAAAGTGTTCATCCAGTGTTCCCAGAGCTGACCTAGTTAATGCAGCCTAACAATCATTTACTGATTTGAATAATAGAGATTGATAATGTTTGATGTGTAAGCCATAGTAAAGAGATGCGTTTTTAGTCTAGATTTAAACTGACAGAGTGTGTCTGCTTCCGAACAATGCTAGGAAGACTGTTCCAGAGTTTAGGTGCTAAATAGGAAAAGGATCAGACTTTCGCCTGCAGTTGATTTTGATATTCTAGGGATTATCAACTGGCCAGAGTTTTGAGACCGCAATAGACGTGATGGAGTATAATGCGTTAAGAGCTCGCTCAAGTACTGGGAGCTAAACCATTTAGTGCTTTGTAAGTAATGGGAAAAGCAAGATTTTAAAATGTATCAACTTATGTTTAATAGGAGCCAGTACAGTGTTGACAGAACTGAAATTTGGCTAATATGGTCATACTCACCTGGTTCTAGTAGATTTGAGATTGGTCTGTAATTGCGTTTTTTTAATAAGTGGTTTGATAATAGCCAACTTAAATGTTTTCTTCTTATGATGTACATATCCTAATGACAAAGATGAGTTAATGATATTAAGAAGAGGATCTATGACCTCTGGTAGCATCTCTTTTAATAGCCTCGTCGGTATACTGGGAGTTTTGAGAGCATACATGTTGTTGATTTAGATGATTTAACAGTGAGTTTAGCCAATTCTTCTGGTTCTCTCCTATAGCAGTGAATGAGTGTGTGTGTGTGTGTGTGTGTGTGTGTGTGTGTAATAATAATAATAATAATATGTTTATTTTATATAGCGCCTTTCCTAGAACCCAAGGTCGCTTCACAATGGAGTACAAAAGTACAATCAGTGGGTGTACAACAAATAACTACAGATAGACAACAACAATGTCATAAAATCAAAAGATAGACAATTTTGGACTATAAATATAAATAGGACTATTTTCTTTAATCTTCTTTAAGCGCTGAGAGCAACTGTGTCTAAAGTGCTGGAAAAAAAAAGAGAGTCAATAGTTTCTGTTGCAACATCGAGTTCCTCTAGGCTATCTGGGATACTGAGGAGATGAAACTGATGAGGAAGATTATTTACAAAGCAATCTTTAGTGGCAGCAGTGATATTTCTCTCATATTTGAAGCGAGGGGACGGCTTTGCAACCTTAGCTAAATTAAGTATACATGATACTAGGTAATGATCTGAGATGTCGTCGCTCTGCTGCAGAATTTCAACGGTATCAACATTTATTCCATGTGACAATATTAGGTCTAACGTATGATTAAGGCGATGAGTGGGTCCTGACACGTGTTGCCTTACTCCAATAGAGTTTAGAATGTCTCTAAATGCTAATCCCAATGCGTCTTTTCATTATCTACATGGATATTAAAATCACCAACAATTAGTACTTTATCTGCAGCCAGTACTAACTCTGATAGAAAGTCAGCAAATGCTTTGATAAAGTCTGTATTGTGCCCTGGTGGCCTGTATACAGTAGCCAACACAAATGTCAAACGGGATTTATCAATTACACTACATAATGCTACATAAAGCACCAAGACTTCAAAGGATATGATTATATTTGAAACTAGACTTCTGAGTAATACTGAAGATATTATTATAAATTACAGCAACCCGTCCCCCTTTACCTTTCAGACGCGGCTCGTGTTTATAACAATAATCTTGGGGGGTGGACTCATTTAAAGTAATGTAGTTGTCAGGTTTTAGCCAGGTTTCTGTCAAACACAGCACATCTAGATTATTATCTGTAATTATATCATTAACAATAAGCGCTTTTGGGGAAAGGGATCGAATATTCAGCAACCCAAGCTTTATCATTTGATCATCTGTATTATATCTGTTGTTTATTTGTTGGACATCAATTAAGTTTTTACTGTTGAATGGTTTTGATGTTTTTTTGTATTTACTAATTCGGGGAACAGACACAGTCTCTATGTGATAATATCTAGGTGAAAGAGTCTCTATGTGTTGGGATTTATCTGATTCTGGTGACGTGAGACAGCTAGCAGACGGTCGGTTTAGCCAGTTCGTCTGCTTCCTGACCTGGGCCCCAGTTAGTCAAGGTTTAGCTTTAAGACTATATGCCAAATTACTAGAGAGAAGAGCGGCACCACTCCAAGAAGGATGGATGCCATCCTTCTTCAACAGGTCAGGTCTGCCCCAAAAGCTTTTCCAATTGTCTATGAACCCTATGTTATTTTGCGGACACCACTTAGACAACCAGCCATTGAGTGATGATAGTCTGCTAAGTATCTCATCACTCCTTTTAACGGGGAGCGGACCAGAACAATAAACTTTTTGAGACATCGTTTGCGAGTTCACACACCTCTTTAATGTTAATTTTGGTGATCTCCGACTGGCGAAGTCGAACATCGTTAGTGCCGACGTGAATAATAATCTTAGAGAATTTACGACTAGCTTTAGCCAGCACTTTTAAATTTGCTTTGATGTCAGGCGCTCTGGCTCCCGGTGAACATGTGACTATGGTGGCTGGTGTCTCTATTTTCACATTACGTGTAATAGAATCACCAATAACTAGGGCACTTTCAACAGGATTCTCAGTGGGTGCGTCACTGAGTGGGGAGAACCTGTTTGATGTATTGATGTCCCTAATCAAAGTGTTTTTTTGATCCGCGACTATGCCGCCTCACCGTCACCCAATTGCCCTGTTGCACAGGCTCTACAGCCGGAACCAAACAATGTACAGAGTTCTCTAAGCTAGTCGCATCCAAAGCAGTGTCTGAAGCTGTTACATTCTCACTACTCTCAAATAAAGTCTGGATGCGTGTCTCTAATTCTGAAATCTTCTCCGTCAGCCTGACTATCTCCTTACATTTATCACATGTGAAGCCCTGCTCGCCAACGGAGACAGATACACTAAACATGAAACATGCGGTGCAAGTGACAATGACGGGAGAAGAAGACATGGCTTACCATATTTGTTGATTAGCCCAACTCACCACAGTTGTTTAATGAACTCAGAAAACAGGGGACCCAGGTGCAGAGATGGCAAGCTAACAAACTAACGTTGTGATAGTGATTTCGATTAAAAGCTAGCAATGTCAAATTTAATGTGATAGGCAATATTAAACAATATACGGTGATGAGCAAGTTATATTTAGCAGTATAAACAACAAAGAAAAGATATCAAATAGAGATTCAAAAGCAAAGCTGTGCAGAGCTACAAACACTCTCTGCAGCAAGGCAGACAGGAGCAATCGATCAGGAGCAATCAGTCAAGTTTACATTATTTAGTAAAGTGATTTCCACTTTAATAAAAATTATATAACAAACATGATTAATGTAACCATTTTAAAGAAAAAAATATGTTTTGTTATAGCTTTTGGAGCAATACCACAGCGTGTGATGTCACAGGATTGGTTTGTGTAGTAATACAAGCATTTCTTTATTTTTTAACACACATGTGTTTTGAAATGGAGGAAGACGAACTTGAAAGGACTGTTGAGCCCATAAGAAAACAAATTGGTTGTGCATTTGTGCCGAGCAGTTCCTCCGTTACGAGTGGAAGAAGCCGTGAACCCTCTGGTTTGGGGTGAACACATTACCTGGTGTAAGTGTACACCGATGCTCACCGTGTCAGAGTCCATCTGCTGGCAGGAGGCTTCACCATACTGCATACATTAAGCACACTATGCCAGGAGGTGTTGGAGGTGGCAGTGCTTTCTCTTAAAGATGTCCAAGCAGAAACACTGGAGCTTCCGGTTATAATCTGAATCAATATCCAACATCAAACTGTCTACATCGCAATGTTTTGATCGTGGTATCCCAAACATTGTTTTCATAACGCGAGGTGCAACGTGATGTAAACAAACAACCCTTCATACAGTATCGGTCATGTGACATCTTATTGATATGTCAGACCTTTCAGA
>JAGHMJ010004488.1:70000-90000 GCA_018749465.1 Paracanthobrama guichenoti | reverse complement strand
CACATCCCTCACTTCTGCAATCATGTGCACTGAAACTTCTTCTGTCACACTTAACTTTTATACCTTATGCTTTCCATATTTTTCTGTCCACTGGACAGTTTTGTAAAGATATCTTTTCAATATTTTGTTGGCTGAAGCATCAAGATACACAAAAGAACAACCCGCTGAACGTACACATCTGTCTCTCACAACCTTGCTTTTATTCATGTCAAGTTAAATAGCATTGACTGAAACTGAAGTCCATAAATACAGTAATTCTCAAATTAGAGATATTGCGTCATCTTCCCCCCCACAACTTTCCTTCTTGTTGCCTCTGGCTTTTGGCTTGCTCAGTTGGGGACTCCTAAATCTCATCTATATTCCCGATCTGCCCGCATTGACACTATATGATACTGAAATGAGCTGGATAACATCACCGTTTCACCAGAACGGCTGTACAGATTCTGTTGCATTATTTTCCTGTTAACAATGTGAAGCTGCTTTGAAACAATCAGACTTGTTAAAAGCGCTGTATAAATAAAGGTGACTTGATTTTTGATTTGACTCCTGAAACACTGAGACCATGTTCTTGATGCTGATTGTTTTGTTTCTGCAGTTTTGATGATGTTGTTATGTACCTGTATGACTTTCTTTCTTTCATAGATCACAACAGATGTTGTTAAAAGGAACTGACCCAAATACAAGTCGTCATGCACTAATTACACTGCTTTAATTGCCTTGCCGTACTGCTTTTTGTGTTCCACAGACGGGGAGAGCAACTGTGTCTAAAGTGCTGGAAAAAAGAGAGTCAATAGTTTCTGTTGCAACTTCGAGTTCCTCTAGGCCAGGGGTCTCCAACCTTTTTTCATTTGAGAGCTACTTTTAAAAATGAAAGTCGCCAAGAGCTACTCTTGTTATACAATACTTAAAACTCTTAAATAATGCATCATAATTCTCATATTAACAACTATCCAAACTGTTTTACACCTGAAAGAGTGTAGTAGTAGTTCCAGTAGTCAGTACCAATACCATAAAAAATGTACGGTACTCAGTACCAATTTCAGTACCACAGCAAAAAATCAATTAAATTCAATAAGTTAATGAATTATGATGATAATCATTATAAGTAAATAATACATAAACATTTAAAGGCTGTATGCTGTTTAAAAGTAAACATTAAGATCAAGTGAAAAATAAGCACCCATCTAGGGCATAATTATTATTATTACATAGAGACGTAGCTAAATCTACTGTACAACAGTGGCCTAATAAATTCTGTCCATTTCTTCACGTTAAACCAAACTTTTATTTTGACGGGTTGCCGTGAAGACCTTTGAGTGTCTGTGTTCATTATTACAGTTTTCTCAAATGAAACGGTAAATGCTCATTAAGTGATGGTTTGTGTGTTCGTGTCCTCATATAGTGACACAGCAAAGACTACAAAGACCGCGAGCGAGTGCCGTGTGTTTGCACGCGCCCGTCATTTACACAGAGACGTGGAACAAGCAGGAGTAATATTTAAATAGCATTTTGCAGTTTAATATTCACAGACACTAATATATATTCGGCTACAGTCTGGAGCCCTGCGCTTAGATAAACACGGAAGCGACTGAACGCAGCTGTGGATACCGAATTTACTCAGGAGTTAGTACTACCGGTACTACAGAAATACTGGTATCGTCACAATTTTTAAATTTCAGTACCGACTTGGTACCGGAGTACCGGTACTTGTGACTTCCCTACATTTGCATGTTTAAATATGTTCATAAATAAAAATAATTACCTCATGGTCGACACGTCAAACTTGATTTGTGTTGGAGGGGTGGGGTGGGTATATTACCTCACTCTGATTAGATGAGAAGTACGCCTTGGCGAGCGACGTGTGGGAGACCTGCTCAGCTGGGATGCTGAGGAGATATAACTGATGAAGAAGATTACAAACCCGATTCCAAAAAAGTTGTGACTGTACAAATTGTGAATAAAAACAGAATGCAATGATGTGGAAGTTCAAATGTCAATATTTTATTCAAATGTCAATATTTTATTCAGAAAACAACATAGATGACACATCAAATGTTTAAACTGAGAAAATGTATCCTTTTTAAGGGACTTATAAAAAATAAGTTGATAATGTTTTAAATTTCATGGCATCAACACATCTCAAAAAAGTTGAGGACAAGGCCTGATGTTTCCCACTGTGTGGCATCCCTCTTCTTTTCCTAACAGTCTGCAAACGTGCAGGGCTGCGGGACTGGTGCTGTTCCCATACCACGCTGTGACTGAGACAAGCTCGCCCCTCAAGTTTAGGAATAGGAATGTTGTCCCATTCTTGTCTAATACAGGCTTCTAGTTGCTCAACTGTCTTAGGTCTTCTTTGTGGCATCTTCCTCTTTATGATGCTCAAATGTTTTCTATGGTGAAAGATCTGGACTGCAGGCTGGCCATTTCAGTCCCCGGATCCTTCTTCTACGCAGCCATGATGTTGTAATTGATGCAGTATGTGGTCTGGCATTGTCATGCTGGAAAATGCAAGGTCTTCCCTGAAAGAGACTGGCATTTCAGTCCCCGGATCCTTCTTCTACTGCAGCCATGATGTTGTGATTGATGCAGTATGTGGTCTGGCATTGTCATGCTGGAAAATGCAAGGCTGGATGGGAGCAGATGTTGTTCTAGTTCTAGAACTTGGATATCCCTTTCAGCATTGATGGTGCCTTTCCAGATGTGTAAGCTGCCCATGCCACACGCACTCATGAACCCCATCCCATCAGAGATGCAGGCTTCTGAACTGAGCGCTGACAACAACTTGGGTTGTCCTTGTCCTCTTTAGTCCGGATGACATGGCGTCCCAGTTTTCCAAAAAGAACTTCAGATTTTGATTGGTCTGACCACAGAACAGTTTTCCATTTTAAATGAGCCTTGGCCCAGAGAAAACGCCTGCGCTTCTGGATCATGTTTAGATATGGCTTCTTTTGTGACCTGTAGAGTTTTAGCCGGCAGCGGCTTTTGTGAATGGGCAGCGCGAATGGGTGGATTGTGTTCATGACAATGTTTTCTGGAAGTATCCCTGAGCCCATGTTGTGATTTCCATTACAGTAGCATTCCTGTATGTGATGCAGTGCCGTCTAAGGGCCGGAGATCACAGCATCCAGTATGGTTTTCCGGCCTTGACCCTTACGCACAGAGATTGTTCCAGATTCTCTGAATCTTTGGATGATATTATGCACTGTAGATGATGAGAACTTCAAACTCTTTGCAGTTTTTCTCTGAGAAACTCCTTTCTGATATTGCTCCAGTATGTTTGGCCGCAGCATTGGGGGAATTGGTGATCCTCTGCCCATCTTGACTTCTGAGAGACACTGCCACTCTGAGAGGCTCTTTTTATACCCAATCATGTTGCCAATTGACCTAATAAGTTGCAGATTAGTCCTCCAGCTGTTCCTTATATGTACATGTAACTTTTCCGGCCTCTTATTGCTCCCTGTCCCAACTTTTTTGGAATGTGTAGCTCTCATGAAATCCAGAATGAGCCAATATTTTATCTATATTCTATTGTGAATAAAAAGTTTATGAGATTTGTAAATTATTGCATTCCTTTTTTATTCACAATTTGTACAGTGTCCCAACTTTTTTGGAATTGGGTTTGTATTTACAAAGCAATCTTTAGTGGCGGCAGTGATAGTTCTGCCATATTTGAAGCGAGGGGACGGCTTTGCAACCTTAGCTAAATTAAGTATACATGATACTAGGTAATGATCTGAGATTTTATACCATGTGACAATATTAGGTCTAACGTATGATTAAGGCGATGAGTGGGTCCTGACACGTGTTGCCTTACTCCAATAGAGTTTAGAATGTCTCTAAATGCTAATCCCAATGCGTCTGTTTCATTATCTACATGGATATTAAAATCTGGTGTGTGTGTGTGTGTGTGTGTTATAATCTACTGATGTAATTCTCTCTTCTGGGCTTTCAGAAAGAAATGACGTCAAGAATGTGTTTGTGAGCAGCAGACGTCTGAACACGCTTCAAACACTCACACCTGAGAGGCTTTTCCGAGGAGCTTTAATCCCGTGAACTGGACGTTGCCGTGGAGATGAGGTCATCCCGGGGTGATTCCAGAGCCTCATGACATCACCGTAGTGGGCCGAACTCTAAGGATGATGCTGAGAGAAACTGACAGTGAGCGCTAATGCTGTGCTAGCAGTGAGACATTACACACACTGTGCTAACAGAGGTCAAGAGGTCAAATCCATAACTTAGTAGTGTTTGTACAGACATCAGCTCAAACCCCACACCATGAAGTGGGTGTCTGAATAACTTTCAGCTGTGTGAGGTTTGGATGAGCTACTTTCATATATAAATTGGATAATTTCATGAAACTCTAAGCTGTCTGATATCTGATGCACAGTAATGCTATGACCTGGAGTTCAGTGAGAGCGCGATGTTTCAGTGAAGGAGAACTGAACCATAACGCTCATCCATAATCTGCAACGATTCTGTTCAAGTCTTCAAGCATCATGAGTTACTAAACTACTAATACAAATACTTGATGTTGTGTGAGTCCCATTTTTAAGCTCCTTTCCATCTTGTTTGTTTGACACTTGTACATCCTACCTTGTGAATTCCTCAATTAAAGCAATAAAGAATATTTTGATTGTATTGAACTGTATTGCTCCCAACATTAGATTAGATAGATTATTAGATTGAACAATGTTTGTAATACTTCTGCCCATCTCTGCATTGAAGTATCTCTGGTTGACCTCAAAAACACAATCATACGATCTATAAGCTCTTTATCAGTCGCACTTACCTTAATTACATGAAAGCTGTAAGTCAGTGTAATTGAAACGTTTCTGAAATGCTCCGCATCTTAATTCCCCGTGAGAGGCTGAAGGCCGTCTCAGGATTAGAGTGCAGACCTCAATCGGTTCGAGGGTCTTTATGCTGTCTTTAATCTTAGATTTGTAAGCTAAAGTGTATATAATAGCCAGCGATCGCCTCTGCTTTCAGAGCTGCACTGGCGCTCATGACAAACAGACGTCGTGCATTTGTGGGCTTCATGTTTTCGTCATGACGCACACTCACCTATATTTTACTGTTCAGGCATTCATGGTTATCAGTTGCATCGTCTTCCCCATCAAGCCAATTTTCCTCTCAGGCCTGTGTACCCGAGCGTGAGTGACCGCTGGAGTTCATCATGGGTGAGAAGCACACGTCCTCCGGGCCGCCGCTGTGCGTGCAGCTCTTCTCCGCTCTGGCCCTGGTGTGTTTCGGCCTCTACTGCATCGTGAAAGGAGTTTCCTTCGGCCTCTTTAACTGGTGGTACATTCTGGGCGCCGCCTGTCTGCTGGCCACCGCCTTCGCTGCCTTCCGCGTCTATGAGGTGTGTGTGATCATGGCTCAGAGGGAGATGGCGGAGGGAGACCCGTGCGGGGCGCTGCCGTGAATCCTGCTCGGGACGTCCAGCCACAGCGGCGAGTGAAGGGACTCTCAGCGTCCTTGTGTCTTTGGACTTGAGTCAGTGCTTCTGTGAGGAGAATCTGATTCTGATGAGTGGCATGTAAAACAATATGTATTTTACAATTAAAGGTTCCCAAAGCAAGTGACAATTCTGTGTCATATTGAACAGTGCTCCTAATCAATTGAAATTAAGAAATCAACTCAGTTATTTCTTCATATTTTTTAGGTGGTGAAATTAACAAATGTCCTCTTTTAGATGGTTTACCAAAACTAATGCGAAAACCCTTTGTGTTTTGTTATCATTAATTCAGCACAAAAACAAACCTTATATGTGAATGATATTTGTGCTCGCTGGCAGATTTATTGGATGGTAGTTGTCAGATTCAAACGCTTCATTGGGATTAAAGAGACTGAAGGACATTTCATGATTTAATGCAAGATTCTCTGTTCATTAGGTCCAAATGATATTATATTAAAATTCCAAAGCTGCTTCGAAATGTGTGTGTGAGACATACTATACAAGTAAACGTGAGCTAAAACACTGATTTCAACATGTCTTCAGTCTGTATATACACTGGCTTTGGTAAAGAAATGTAATGTGATGTGAATAAAGTCAAAGAGGTAAAGGAAAAGATTAGTGACCTATCAGTGGAAATGTAACCATGATACAAAAGTTACACCTGTCATAGAGACTAAAGACGGATGTTTGAAACAATTAATTTCCTCATTTTCTCACCGTCACCCTTTAAAATAATATCCAACCACCTTCTGTAAACTGTACACATAATCACACACTTACATTGTGTTTGTATGTACTGCAGTGCTCTTATGTGTGCTAAAAAATGGTTATACATTATTTATTTTGGTCACAAAAATGGAAGCTTTTCCAGAGGTTTCTTGGGCCCAAAGCTGTCACTGTTTTTCCATTACATGCCTTTTTTGCACAAAACACTACACACATTCAAAAACAAAAGGGCTTGCAGTATCAAACAACAGGAGCTTTATTAAAAACGATTACATTTACAAGCGTCACACATATATCAGCATCTGCACATCATTAAACACTTCACGACAAAGAGAAATATGATCCGATAGTCATTTACGAATGCAACACAATGTGTGTAAAACTTTAGTCTGTGAATCCTGTTCAGAGGATCATCATAACCGTACTGAAGTGCTCTGAGATCAGCCAGCTTCCTCCGCAGAACAGTCAATGCCGGCGTAGGTGAATTTCTCATAGAGCGTCGTGTTGACGTACGTCTGGACAGAATGAGAGGAGAGTGTCATCAGCAAAACAACATGTAATGATTCTCTTGATCAGAGCTGGAAGAGTAATAATCTCCTGTTACCTTCCTCTCCTCCAGCATACGATTGAGTGACATCAAGATCTGAGCGAATGACGGTCTCTCGTACGGCTTCTCCTTCCAGCACTGCTTCATCAGCTCATACCTGTAGAGCGAGACAGAAACAGCCTCATTCCCATTGCTCTCGCACATGCGTGGCTGACACAGGCGCTTCAGACTTACACCTCGTCATCACAGTTGAGCGGCTTCTCCAGCCGGAAGCCCAGCGGAAGTTTCTCGTAGAGCTGTGCACACGTCAGACCGCAATACGGCGTTCCACCTGCCAATCAAGAGCCAACCAATCACATGTCAGCAGGAACACCTCAGACACGCACCGAACCTCGGATACTGTAGTTGGGTCCCAAATGATGCACTATACATTCTCTACCATCTAATGCATGAGTTTTATAAGGTTATTTTATCATTCAGTAACAGAGTCTGATAGCACTTCTCCATACACTACGTATAATTAAAACTGCAATCAGTAACTGTCCACACTTTGTTTTTTCCAGGTATTTAGAGTGCATTTATTTTCTCACTACCCACACTACTTATGCTAAAAAATGTCATAAAGTACTGCATAAGCACATGAATTGAGAGTGAATACAGTGAATACAGACCTAAGCTGACCACCTCCCAGAGCAACACGCCGTACGACCACCTGCACAGACACACACACACACACACACACACACACACGTTACTCTCAGCGCAAACACAGGCCACACAACACAACAAACTGACAGACTCTTACACATCACTGTTGCTGGTATAAACACTGTAGTTGAGAGATTCGATGGCCATCCACCTCACCGGCAGGCGGCCCTGCGGAGAAACACACATGTTAAAGTCACACATTCATTTATGCATGACAAGAACAGTGGCCTTTAGATTTTTACCATGGTCTTCTTCACGTAAACCTCCTGACCTCTGGACAGGCCGAAATCAGCGATCTTTGCCACAAAGTTTTCTCCTACCAGGATGTTTCTGGCTGCTAGATCTCTGTGAATAAACTGCAAAAGACAAATATTCATGGTGAATCATGGTATTCATGGTATAAACTGATCAGGCATAACATTATGACAGGTGAAGTGAATAACACTGATTATCTCTTCCTCACGGCTCCTGTTAGTGGGTGGGATATATTAGGCAGCAAGTGAACATTTTGTCAGCAGAACATTTTGTGTTAGAAGCAGGAAAAAATTGTGATGGCTAGACGAGAATCTCCAGAACTGCAGCTCTTGTGGGGTGTTCCCGGTCTGCAGTGGTCAGGATCTATCAAAAGTGCTCCAAGGAAGGAACAGTGGAGAACCGGACACAGGGTCATGGGCGGCCAAGGCTCATTGATGCACGTGGGGAGCGAAGGCTGGCCCGTGTGGTCCGATCAAACAGACGAGCTACTGGAGCTCAAATTGCTCAAGAAGTTAATGCTGGTTCTGATAGAAATGTGAACCACATTTAGCTGGTTCTGGTTGAGAATACACAGTGTCTCAGTTTGTTGCGTATGACCATGCTGACCCCTGTCCACCGCCGAAAGCACCAACAGTGGCACGTGAGCATCAGAACTGGACCACGGAGCAATGGAAGAAGGTGGCCTGGTCTGAAGAATCACGTGTTCTTTTACATCACGTGGATGGCCGGGTGCGTGTGCGTGGCTTCCCTGGGGAACACATGGCACCAGGATGCACTATGGGAAGAAGGCGAGCCGGCGGAGGCAGTGTGATGCTTTGGGCAATGTTCTGCTGG
Source organism: Paracanthobrama guichenoti (assembly GCA_018749465.1). NCBI lineage: Eukaryota > Metazoa > Chordata > Actinopteri > Cypriniformes > Gobionidae > Paracanthobrama > Paracanthobrama guichenoti. Next base: position 81,472 of record JAGHMJ010004488.1, on the reverse strand, counting down.
GAAACCTTGGGTCCTGCCATCCATGTGGATATTATTTTGACACGTACCACCTACCTAAGCATTGTTGAGACCATGTACAGCCTTTCATGGAAACGGTATTCCCTGGTGGCTGTGGCTCTTCCAGCAGGATAATGCTCCTGCCACAAAGCACAAATGCTTCAGAAATGGTTTGAGGAGCACAACAACGAGTTTGAGGTGTTGACTTGGCCTCCAAATTCCCCAGATCTCAGTTCAATCGAGCATCTGTGGGATGTGCTGAACAAACAAGTCCGATCCATGGAGGCCCCACCTCGCAACTTACAGGACTTAAAGGATCTGCTGCTAACATCTTGGTGCCAGATACCACAGTACACCTTCAGGGTTCTAGTGGAGGCCATGCCTCGACGGGTTAGCCAAAAGGGGGACCAACACAATATTAGGAAGGTGGTCATAATGTTATGCCTGATCAGTGTATACATGTCCAGCTATTCATATAACAAAATATTCTGGGGGCCATGAACATTTTTTAAAGAAATGATGGTGGTGGCTGGCAACTTTTATAAAAAAACACTGGCCGGGAAAGAGTTAAATGTGCAGTGGTATGTTTGCTGAGCACAATTAACTATTGCATTAGGATGAAATATGGTTTCCTGCGCTCACCTGTTTCTGGCTCAGATAGTCCATGCCACGCGCCACGTCCGCAGCGAAGTGCAGTAACTGCTGCGAGGACAGCGTGGACGCGGTGCTGTTAGCGATGGCGAAGGCCGGGTCTGTCTCCAACACACGGCTCTTGCGCAGGAAGTCCAGAAGGTTTCCGTGAGGAGCGTATTCAATAGCCAGATACAGGTAACCTGCAGTACAAGCGGACAGTGCAAATGAGCTCTCGTATGCAGTAGTGCCATATCCAGAAGATCAGAATGTGTTTGAGGCGCACACCTCTGTGTTCACATGCTCCCAGGAGGTTAATGATGTTCGGATGGTGACCCAGCTTACACAAGACCTCCAGTTCCCCCGCAAAGTCTCTGTGGTCGTCCTTAGACGCATATTCTATTGACCAGACAGAGAATAAGACGTCATGAGAAAAACTGAGCAATCGCTAACACACACGCTAACACACATAATGACTCTAATGACGAATTCCTCTCGCCTTTCATTCTCTTGATTGCCGCATCCATCCTCAGCCCGTCTTTCTTAATGCGAGCTTTCAACACCTGTCCAAAGTTTCCCTCTCCGATCACGTCCTGGAACTTTATGTCGCTCCACTCCAGGGTCGGATAGGCCACGGATTGGCTGGAGTTGGGAGCTTTCTTCGGCATGTTCAGTGGTGCGGAGCTGAACTGGACAACGGACTCCTCCCTCTGTGTGCACAGGAAAGAAAGATGTGTACAGGTCTCTGTAGGTCTGGTCCAGCAGTCCTGAAGCAACTAATGAATGTCTCAGGATCACTAGAAACCTCCAGACAGGCTCTGAGCTCAGCTGTATGGATCAGGATTGAACAGCCCTGCCAAAAAAAAAAAATTCAATTGTTTTTATTGTGATCTCACCGCTATGTTGTGAAAGGCCTGCACCATGCGTCTCTGGAAGGTGGCTCTCTTCAGCTGCAATACGATGCAGAAGGCCAGCAGGATGGTAATGCATGTCATGCCAGCGGAGCCCAGTATAGCGTAGAAGAGCATGTGACCATGAGCCTGGAGGCCATGAAGCTCTGAAACACACAACAGCCAGGAATACAGTCTAGAATAAGTCTTAAAAATCACAGTTCATAATGCTGAACATTACTTGTCAAGTGTTAAATAATTTAACATACAGGTTTTGTGACATGTAGAAGAGAAATGACCACAGTTTATTTTTCACAGTCAAAAGAAATTCATACAGGTTTGAACAACATGAGAGTGTTCGATCCCTTTAAGAACACTCATAGACATTGTAAATATGACGGAGAATATATTCAAGCATAAATACACTGCTTTACTTCAATACGTGACTCTTACTCCAGTAGTGAAACCTACTGGACACTTTTTGAGATGAAGACGTCTCATAGGAAGGTTCAAGCACAGACTCACGTAAGCTTTCCTGTGGGGTCAGTGTCTGGAGGCTGATCTGTGGCCGCTCTGCACTCGCTCCCATGTTGTTGACGGTCCAGAGCTCCAGCCGGTAGATGCTGTCAGCCCTCAGACCCCGGAGCTGGAAGCGCATGCTGGTCTGGTCTGGCTGCACGCTGAGCTCCACCTGCTGGCTGTAGTCCGTCTGCTCTGTCTGCTGGTAGCAGATGTTGGCTCTGGAGATGGAGTGACCCTCAGCCACTGACCAGGTGATGATGGCTGAACTGTCACTGATGTTGCAGGTGGAGATGTTGGCCGGAGGAGGAGGAAGCTCTGAAGGATCACGGCATAACCAATGAATAACTCCCACTGACTTGACACTAGTACAAGTGCTTATGCGAATACATAGAGTGCTATATACACAGATCACGCATAACATTATGACCTAATATTGTGTTGTTCCCCCGTTTGATGCCAAAACAGCCCTGACTCATCGAAGCATGGACTCCACTAGACCCCTGAAGGTGTGCTGTGGTATCTGGCACCAAGATGTTAGTAGAAGATTCTTTAAGTCCTGTAAGTTGCGAGGTGGGGCCCCCATGGATTGGATTTGTTTGTTCAGTACATCCACAGATGCTCGATTGGATTGAAATCTGGGGAATCAAACTCGTTGTTGTGCTCCTCAAACCATTCCTGAAGCATTTGTGCTTTGTGGCAGGAGCATTATCCTGCTGGAAGAGCCACAGCCACCAGGGAATACCGTTTCCATGAAAGTCTGTACAGTCTCAACAATGCTTAGGTAGGTGGTAACATCCACATGGATGGCAGGACCCAAGGTTTCCCAGCAGAACATTGCCCAAAGCATCACACTGCCTCCGCCGGCTTGCCTTCTTCCCATAATGCATCCTGGTGCCATGTGTTCTTCAGGTAAACCACGCACATGCACCCGGCCATCCACGTGATGTAAAAGAACACGTGATTCATCAGACCAGGCCACCTTCTTCTATTGCTCCGTGGTCCAGTTCTGATGCTCACGAGCCACTGTTGGTGCTTTCGGCGGTGGACAGGGGTCAGCATGGGCACCCTGACTGGTCAGCGGCTATGCCACCCCATACGCAACAAACTGAGATGCTCTGTGTATTCTGACACCTTTCTATCAGAACCAGCATTAACTTCTTGAGCAGTTTGAGCTCCAGTAGCTCGTCTGTTTGATCGGACCACACGGGCCAGCCTTCGCTCCCCACGTGCATCAATGAGCCTTGGCCGCCCATGACCCTGTGTCCGGTTCTCCACTGTTCCTTCCTTGGAGCACTTTTGATAGATCCTGACCACTGCAGACCGGGAACACCCCACAAGAGCTGCAGTTCTGGAGATGCTCTGACCCAGTCGTCTAGCCATCACAATCTGGCCCTTGTCAAACTCGCTCAAATCCTTACGCTTGCCCATTTTTCCTGCTTCTAACACATCAACTTTGAGTACAAAATGTTCACTTACTGCTTAATATATCCCACCCACTAACAGGAGCCGTGATGAAGAGATCATCAGTGTTATTCACGCTACCTGTCAGTGCTCATAATGTTATACCTGATCGGTGTATATGCTTGATTGTTTACACCGTCTATAGGAATAAACTAGAATAGATCATGCTTACGGTCGCTCAGTGTCCAGGCGCTGACGGTGGGACAGGACAGATCTGTTGTGCTGCTGGTCATCCTAACCCTGCACTGGTATTTGTGTCTGGGTTTCAGCTCGCTCAGATAGAGACTGGAGGAGTTTGACGTGAGCTGGAATCTCCTCACACTTCCTGAAGCTCCAGCCTGCTGACACGTGACCTCGTAACCCCAGGCGTCCCCAGCAGGAACCGCATCCCACGACAGGATCAGTGAGGACTGACTGATGGGGGTCAGTTTTACACCCATGGGCAGCTCTGAGGACAGACCAGAGGCACTTTAATATCTCACCATGTGGTGAATGTTTGATGTGGTCAAGTGTAAGCGTTCTTACCGAGCATCTGTGTGGAGAAAGTGGCTTCAGGTCCATGCTGGCCGGTTCCTCCTGGTCCACGGCGACTGAGCTGCACACGTGTGGTGTAGTGCGTCATGGGAGAAAGATTGTCCAGCCTTACCAGAGAGTCACTCACTGTTCAACACACAGCCAAATGTGTCTCTATTTAAGTCATATCTGGTATCTACTCAAACATCCAACAACAGATCCACAAACTTTCCACATATTGAGTATCAGTCGACACAGAAAGAATAATGAGCCAAAGACACAAATGTGTTCATGACAGCTGCGTTTAGATCGTTTTCTTATGCAGAACTAAACACTCTTCTCACTCTTCACATTTACCTCTTTGTGTTTTTTTTCTTCCTTTTTGTTGTTGTATTTCACACACACACACACACATTTATTTTATCAATGTATATATGCAAAGATTTTTTTCCAGTACCTTCTATTTGCATTCTTTTCACCTTTGAAAATGACAAACTTATGAAACGCTGGTTGTACTGTCCTTCTGTTTGTACCAGCACCAATAAACACATTTAGCTAATAAGGAAAAATCCCCCTGCATGAAGCGAAACACAAACATCAGATGTGGTCAGTGACTCTGGCCTTTTCCTCCATCCCTTCCGGAACAATGACTTCACCCGCATTCTTCTGACTAGTCATAATAAGTTCTGTATACGACAACCATCAGAAAGAAATATGTTCAGCTCATCAGATTTACATCACCTTTTTGTAATCTGTTACACAATGGAAATATTTATTACACTAGACAGTTTGCCGAAAGCAACACAGTCACCTATAACCTCGGATATGAAATGTTCCAGCTGTTTTACGCAGAAACAGATGCCACAAACACACACACACATTGTGAAACTCTGAGCACATTAAGCTCTGTTACCCTCAACGCTTTCCCATGTAGATGAGCTGGCCTGCCGGTAGATGAGCTTGACCGCAGTGAGCGGCCCGTCTCCTGTGTAGGGATCTTCATTGACCAGCAGCAGAAGGTGATGAGGACCGCTGCCATTCAGGACGGGCGGATTCTGAGGCCGTGGTGGAACTGAAACAAGACACCAGTTCTACATTTAGCTACTTCTGGAAATTAACTATTGCAAAAGTAAAATAAATACATTTTCCTCTCTCTTGTCTTGATATTGCTTATATTATGCCAATAACCTCCTGCTTTAGACTTACGAGACTGCTCAAAAGTTCTACATTATGTCATTAAGACCACAGTTCAGATCCGGTCCCAAGATCTGGGATCTTTTGACCCAGAAGCCACATTTATCATGACATGGAGTGTTTACAAAGACTTTTTAATGTGGTACAGAGGCAAAAATTATTTTAATCACCATCAGTTCAGTTTAAAAACAAGTCAGTCTAAATGCCATGAAAATATTGTATTGCACATTATGCAGCATTATGTGATCTTTGTGACTGTTTGTGTCTGTTCACAGCATCCCAGACACAATGGAACGGATTTACCCGAATGTCATGGCATCTGTGTTTTTGAGTATTATCGTGAAGAGACGCCTTAGGGAATCACAGATTTCTGTCCGTCAAAATTCTCAGGTTCAAGCCATTGTTAACACCAGCATGAAAGCACACACTCATTATTATAATCTAATTATTGTATTTATGTGCTACAGGCAAACTGTAAAAAATGGCAATCTTGGGGATACTATTTTGACCACCTCTTTTTTATGGCTGCCTGCCACATTAAATAGTTACAATTAATATTCCCACAATATACAGTGCTAATTTCAAAGCCATACAACCTTTTGGCTTTTGAAAACACTCTGTTATGTTTGTTAGGAACTTTGCTGGGAAGGGAATGAGATGCTTGAAGAATCTCACCTTTGACATTCACCATGAATTCTTTCTCCTCCTGAAAGTGTTTGGTTTTCACCTGACACAACCAGCGGCCAGAAGCCAATACAGTGATTTTCTCCACCCTGAATGTGGACGTTGTTTGATCATTTTCTGTCTGTGTGTCCACTGCCTGAGAAAAACAGAGAGGAATCATTTCCCTTTGAATAAAACAGCTGTTGAAGCAGATTTCACTGAGAGTAGAGGAGAGAAACTGATGTCACTGCGATCCGACTCACATAGACAGTGGATTTGTCCGGTTTGACGAGAGTTATTTCTCCATGTAAAGGAGCAGGCTGGCCTGACGCAGAGCAGTTGACCGTATATGTGACGCCCGAGTTGAGCTCGATGTCTCTCAGACTGCTCACAATCACAGGTCTTGTGTCTTTCAAAGAAATCACACAGACATGAATTCAGCCCAGAGATCTCCCAGAAACACTCGCTTTGAAATAAAATGATTGTCACCTGGTTTCTCACAGCGAGCTCCATGCCTTCCTGCACACACACATCCGCTGAAGCGATTGCATTTGTCCTGTTCACACTCACATTTCTGTTTACAGTCAGCGCCGTAATAACCAGACGGACAGGCTGAAATCAGAAGACCACAGAAGACTTAACAGATTAGGGCTGCAATAAAATACAATTCAAATTTAGTTCATCAAAATTAAAAGAGTAACAAGAAAAATATATATTTGAACATTTATTTTCATTGCACACACAACATTTCACTTCAGAACAACTTCAACTAGTTTACAGTACTATCATTATTAACATAATTTAGACAGTAAAATGAGGGATATTAAATTAAACCTACATAATGAAACGTCCTCCTGTGTGTTTAACTCACCCTCGCTGCAGTTGAGGCCCTTCCATCCAGATGCACAGGAGCATCCGTACGGATCTCTGAGACAGAAGACCAACGAGCGGCAGAGTCCGTCGCTGCAGTGGTCCTTACAGCTGCTTCCGAAGCGGCCCTCGCCACACACTGCACGCAAGACAACACACACTACACATGAGAAAACACACAGCCACACTATGGTCACGGAACAAAACACTGCTCTTCTGTCAAACAGGTTCTCCCCACTCAGTGACGCACCCATCGAGAATCCTGTTGAAAGTGCCCTAGTTATTGGTGATTCCACCATAGTCACATGTTTACCGGGAGCCAGAGCTCCTGACATCAAAGCAAATTTAAAAGTGCTGGCTTCATAGACAATTGGAAAAGCTTTTGGGGCAGACCTGACCTGTTAAAAAGAGATGGTATCCATCCCTCCTGGGATGGTGCTGCTCTTCTCTCTAGTAATTCTCACAGAGGTCAGATAAATCCCAACACATAGAGACTCTTTCACCTAGATATTATCACATAGAGACTGTGTCTGTTCTGAAGCTCCCTCAGCACCGGTGCTTCTTCTGCGCTCGTTTGACTTGCACCTGATACTAAGGTCTGATTCACAGACTGAACATGTAAACATTAGAGCTAAATATTACATTTATGCATTTGGCAGACACTTTTATCCAAAGCGACTTACATTGTATTCAAGGTACACATTTTTACATTTTGTCAGTTCTTGCTTTCTCTGGGAATCGAACCCATGACCTTGGTGTTGCTAACGACACGCTCTTATTGCTTGAGCTACAGGAAAGCTCAAGCAATGAGTATGCAATCAAGCAATAAATATGTCCCTTGTAATAAACAGGACCTCTCTGAGTACATTGGCAAATAATATGAGTGTTACCGGTTTGACAGGTGGGTCCTTTAAAGCCTGGGGGGCAGATGCATTCTCCCGTCCCGTCATGACACACACCTCCATTAGTGCAGGGCGGGCACGATTTCTTACAATTCACTCCCCATAAACCAGCTTTACAACCTGTTAGCATAACAACTGACCGTTACACAACATTCTGCTGAAAACACGTGAGCTTTTTACCTTTGTAACAGGAACTTGTGCACTAAATTAAGGCATTCAATTAACAGCCTGAAGATGATGAATATGAACATGATTTTTCTGCACATTCAGCAAACAGTTTAAAGTGTGTCCAGACAAATTTATTAGGGCTCCTCCCACAAATTTAGACAATATCACACAGTCATCGCTTGTGATTTAAAGCATTACTAGAGAGTGTGTTCAATGATTGTGGCATTTTGTAAGAAATCATGAACTGAAGGACTCACTCCTGACGATCAGACGGGTTATCGCTGAGCTGAATTGAGCTCCAGAAATGTAACGGATGGCATATAATCCAGCGTGACTTTGAGCTTTTGCATTGGTTATTGGGTAATGAATTATGTCCATAATGTCCTCTTTGGGTAATGAGTGTTCAAAAAATCCTGAAAAACAAAAAACAACAGCTAGAACAACAAAAAGTCTACAAAAGTAGTCTTTCCAATTTCTCATGGCACGTCACAATAAAACAAGGTACAGATGTTTGTTCGTGAGTTTTTTGAGTGTTCAGAGTTCCCACCATTTTTGCAGAAGACTATGTCCTCTGGTAAATATGTCTTCATCGTAAAAGAGATGTTAACATCTTCACCTTCGTTAACAGTGATTGTCAGAGATTCAGGGAAGAACGCAGCTGAAGAAAAAGGAAACAGTTAAATCCTGTCTGCTAAAAATGTTAAAAACAACATATGATCAGTTTATAAGTGTAGTGTATGTCTTTAGTCTGGCCTGTGAATTACAAACAAAGATTTCCTTTCAAAGAAGCCAAAGCTCGGCTGTCATATTTACTACCTTCATGGAGCATCTTGTAGGTGTAGATTTTACTTCTGTTCGAGTTTTTGACTTGGCAGTAAAAAGCTCCAAAGGTGTGATTGCGGGACATCCACGTGACTTTAGCAGCAGAGTGGTGGATCTGGTCCGGTTCAGTGCTCAAAACATGAGCGTCCAGATCAGGATACTCGTGGCCCAAACTCAGCAAACTGGTGCCAGAACCGGTCCAGTCGCTGCTCACACACAGGAGTGATGGCAGGTTCGCCGAAGACACGACTGGGTCTGGATTTATTAGAGTCACATCTGAGATGTCAAGAGCGCTGCCTGTAGAAACAGAACAGGAATGATTTATGATCCTCCTTTGCTATTGAGGCAAAGCAACATCTCCACTGACTGCTGTTCAAATATATGTGATGTCTGTCTGCACATCACTGCATCTAAATATTCTCTGCACATTAACTACTCATATTATTGTATTTATATTATTCTGTAAATGTGATCTTCTGCTGTAATTCTGCTGCTACCCAGCCAAATTTGAATCAAACTCTTTCTAATTTAGTAACACTCTGATGCGATTCTGAATCACACAAATCAACATCAACAAAAGTTCTCAATCAAAGTTCCATAAACTCTCTGTGTGTTGTGATGCCCTATGAAACACAGGACTCAAACACTTCAGCAATTCAACTCTGACCACATAAAACACTGAATGTAGCAACACTCTGAAATACAGCCATGAAACTACTGGTCCATGACAGAGACACAAATACAGCCGACTTAAGGCTCAAAAACAGGAAAACACAGAAGAGTTTTAATCACTAGCGTGTTTCCACTGTAGGGCCAGAAGATTTCTACTGTCATTTACAGGGCTTGATAGGGGCCAATGGCCAGGGGGTTTGGCCCAGCGAATACCTTGGTCCAAAGGAGTGGTTATGAACAGAGGTGGAGTTTATCTGAGTTGGGAGACGGTCAACACCGCTGCTCATCTCCCATGCTTTCATATCAGACCACCCACTAACTTCAAAAAGACATTTAAATCAATTTTCAGCTGAAATCTCACTTTCAGAAACCAGTGAGTGTTTGAAATAGCTTTCGGTTGTGATCTGATGCGGAGCTACTTATGCTAACCACTGCAATACTAAATACACATATGATTATGGAAAACACAGGTTTTTTTATTTCAGCTGGTGAAATGGTGGGGTTGTGTGACATTGTTCGATGGAGGCTAGTTTTAGGGCAGCGGTGCTACTGGCCCGACAGTGGAAATGACTGTTACCTGATAACAGAATGGTAGGTATAGGTACAAGATAGGGTTAGAAGATTAAAGCAATGTCAGCAGCTCGACAGGGCAGACCCTCTTTTATACTCAAAGGGTTATTAAAATAAACACAGCATTTTACTCTTTCCCCGCCAGCGAAAAAAAAAAAAAAGTTGCTAGCCACTTCCAGCATTTTTGATCATTTTACAAATGTTCATAGCCCCCAGAATATTTTGTTGTCGTATCTGAACATGAAATATATCAAAATAAAGAACAGAGCCTCTGCTTTTAAACAAACAAACAAACAAAAAATTCTATCTTCATGCATTTTTTATCAACACTTGAATGTGGTTTCATAAATAACCATTTTGAGCAAAAAGACGAGAAAATCTTATTTTTGTTAAAGAGTACATCCAGATGGGATTCAGAGCGATGATCAAACACAGATGGAGTAGAGCGAGTCCATCAACACCCCAAAGCTTCAGTCCTAGAGCTTGTCCTGGGTCAACATTTCATTCAGTCACATTAGGCAGTTTATATGCTGTTTAACGTTGGTGAACACATTATTTTAATTATGTATACGATTACATATGATATCACTTGTTTCTGCTTCTTCTTCACGCTTGTTCAGAAGATGTGTAATAGTGCCCCCTTATTGTATAACAGTGAAAACACGGAAAGCCAGAAATTTCCGTCAATGGCGGGGAAAGAGTTAAAATCGGTTATCAGCCTGTTGTCCTGTTATCAGGCAAAATCTGTGCTCTGCGCTCTGACCTGTTTCTTGTGAACCCTTTTCTCTTCCCTCACACTCATCTTCACAGTTTAAAATGTTACAGACATACAGAGGACAAGGTCGGCTAAACTCACTGGTGACTGTGTGACTCGTGGTGTTGGAAAGTGATTTCTGCTTGAGAAGGGTTATGAACCCTGCAATTGTTACTGTACGCCTAAAATCACTGGCTGTGCAATTGAGATCTTGTATCTGGATTGATGGGCCATAAATAAGACTAAAACTAATTAGGGTGGGTAAAGAATCTGTTTCTATGTGTGAGAGTAAAGGGGGTTAGGCTTTAAACAGGCAACCAAACATGGCTGTCAAGATGAATGATGACTTTCTTATCTTTGGGTGTAGTAGTACAACACTGGCTTGATATTATTGTTCTGCTTTAATGAGTAATGAGAAAACATGAACATACGCGTCTCTCTGTCATGTCTGATATAACTTTATCCTCTGCACAGACCAGCTTTGACTCCCCCACCGTATTCTGGCATACTGTAACCCAATCTTCAAGCAGAAGGACGTGGACGATTCTGAATCGATTCACAAATGTCAAAAAATCGATTATCTAAATGTTGATAACGTAATGTTGATAGAACGCAAAAGGCGCAACTCTGAAGCGCCCGGACCGTCTGTGGCGAGCACATGACAGAGTCCACAAGCGCTACTGTGGTACGAGAGCTGCTGGTGCAGAATTCTATATTTTGGTATAAAAGCTGTGATTTTTGGGACAGCAAAATGTTTTTTTGTTTGTTTGTTAGTAATACAATGCTATATCAGCTATATGTACAATATATGTACAATAACAATTGCAGAAAAAAATAACATCAC
>JAGHMJ010004488.1:35000-62500 GCA_018749465.1 Paracanthobrama guichenoti | reverse complement strand
ACATAGCAATAGTTCTTACGTTGTGCTTTATTTTTAGATATCATACAATGTCATTTACAGTGATATCTTCAGTATTACTCTATTACAAGTCTAGTTTCAAATATGAGTCTTTTGAAGTTTAGGTGCTTTATGTAACGTTATGTAGTGTAAGTACGCAGAAAAGTGCTATATAAATGTAACTAATATTATTATTATTATTATTATTATTATTATTATTATTATTATTATTATTATTTTCCTGACGAAAAAAATTACACTTCAATTTCATTTTATGAAGTATACTTAAGTGGTCTTCAAGTTTTTTTTAAAGTGTACTTTATGCAGTAAGTATATCAGTGTGTACTAGCAGTAAACTTGTAAGTGTATTTCAACACTGACGGGGACTAAACTGGCCCACTTAGTAAATAAAAGTATAAGTTGAAGTGAACTATAAGTGTAACCGTAGTAAGGCAAGGCAAGTTTATTTGTACAGCACATTTCATACACAATGGCAATTCAAAGTGCTTTACATAAGAAATAAGAATACCATGTGTAAGAATTAAAAATAAAAACAAGGATAATTAAAACAGTTGTAAAGAGAATTTAAAAGAATAAAATGATGTATAGATAAAACAACAATGAACAAAGGAAACTAAAACAGTTAATAAAAGAATAAAAGATGATGCCTAGATAAGATGAGGTGCCGTCAGTCGGGCGTACAGTGGCACAGAGCTCGTTCAGTGAACGCACAGCTGCACAGATGAGATGAGGTGCCGTCAGTCGAGCGTCAGTGGCACAGAGCTCGTTCAGTGAACGCACAGCTGCACAGATGAGATGAGGTGCCGTCAGTCGGGCGTACAGTGGCACAGAGCTCGTTCAGTGAACGCACAGCTGCACAGATGAGATGAGGTGCCAGCTCAGTGAGGGCGTGCCGACAGTGGCACAGAGCTCGTTCAGTGAACGCACAGCTGCACAGATGAGATGAGGTGCCGTCAGTCGGGCGTACAGTGGCACAGAGCTCGTTCAGTGAACGCACAGCTGCACAGATGAGATGAGGTGCCGTCAGTCGGGCCCTCAGTGGCACAGTGGCAGAGCTCGTTCAGTGAACGCACAGCTGCACAGATGAGATGAGGTGCCGTCAGTCGGGCGTACAGTGGCACAGAGCTCGTTCAGTGAGCGCACAGCTGCACAGATGAGATGAGGTGCCCTCAGTCGGGGCGTACAGTGGCACAGAGCTCGTTCAGTGAACGCACAGCTGCACAGATGAGATGAGGTGCCGTCAGTCGGGCGTACAGTGGCACAGAGCTCGTTCAGTGAGCGCACAGCTGCACAGATGAGATGAGGTGCCGTCAGTGGGGCGTACAGTGGCACAGAGCTCGTTCAGTGAACGCACAGCTGCACAGATGAGATGAGGTGCCGTCAGTCGGGCGTACAGTGGCACAGAGCTCGTTCAGTGAACGCACAGCTGCACAGATGAGATGAGGTGCCCAGTCAGTACAGTGGCACAGGCGTTCAGTGGCACAGAGATGAGGTCGTTCAGTCGGGCGTACAGTGGCACAGAGCTGTTCAGTGAGCGCACAGCTGCACAGATGAGATGAGGTGCCGTCAGTGGGGCGTACAGTGGCACAAGAGCTCGTTCAGTGAGCGCACAGCTGCACAGATGAGATGAGGTGCCGTCAGTCGGGCGTACAGTGGCACAGAGCTCGTTCAGTGAACGCACAGCTGCACAGATGAGATGAGGTGCCGTCAGTGGCACAGAGCTCGTTCAGTGAACGCACAGCTGCACAGATGAGATGAGGTGCCGTCAGTCGGGCGTACAGTGGCACAGAGCTCGTTCAGTGAACGCACAGCTGCACAGATGAGATGAGGTGCCGTCAGTGGGGCGTACAGTGGCACAGAGCTCGTTCAGTGAGCGCACAGCTGCACAGATGAGATGAGGTGCCGTCAGTGGGGCGTACAGTGGCACAGAGCTCGTTCAGTGAACGCACAGCTGCACAGATGAGATGAGGTGCCGTCAGTCGGGCGTACAGTGGCACAGAGCTCGTTCAGTGAGCGCACAGCTGCACAGATGAGATGAGGTGCCGTCAGTCGGGCGTACAGTGGCACAGAGCTCGTTCAGTGAGCGCACAGCTGCACAGATGAGATGAGGTGCCCTCAGTCGGGCGTACAGTGGCACAGAGCTCGTTCAGTGAACGCACAGCTGCACAGATGAGATGAGGTGCCGTCAGTGGGGCGTACAGTGGCACAGAGCTCGTTCAGTGAACGCACAGCTGCACAGATGAGATGAGGTGCCGTCAGTCGGGCGTACAGTGGCACAGAGCTCGTTCAGTGAAGCACAGCTGCACAGATGAGATGAGGTGCCGTCAGTGAAGTGGCACAGCAGTGCACAGCTGACAGATGAGATGAGGTGCCGTCAGTGGGGCGTACAGTGGCACAGAGCTCGTTCAGTGACGCACAGCTGCACAGATGAGATGATGTTCAGTGGCACAGGCACAGATGCCCCGTCAGTCGGGCATACAGTGGCACAGAGCTCGTTCAGTGAACGCACAGCTGCACAGATGAGATGAGGTGCCGTCAGTGGGGCATACAGTGGCACAGAGCTCGTTCAGTGAACGCACAGCTGCACAGATGAGATGAGGTGCCGTCAGTGGGGCGTACAGTGGCACAGAGCTCGTTCAGTGAACGCACAGCTGCACAGATGAGATGAGGTGCCGTCAGTACAGTGGCACAGAGCTCGTTCAGTGAGCGCACAGCTGCACAGATGAGATGAGGTGCCGTCAGTCGGGCGTACAGTCGTTCAGTGAACGCACAGCTGCACAGATGAGATGAGGTGCCGTCAGTGGGGCGTACAGTGGCACAGAGCTCGTTCAATGAACGCACAGCTACACAGATGTGTTTCGAGTCTGGATCTGACTGTGGTACTGTTGGAGCACATCGGATCTGTTCAGGAAGCTGGTTCAGCTGCGGATGGCATAAGAGCTGAACGCAGACTCTCCTTGCTTTGAGTGAACCCTGGGTATTTCTAACTGATGTGATCCTGACGATCTGAGTGATCTGCTGGGTTTGTATTTAATCAGCATATCTGCAATGTATTGAGGTCCTAGGCCACTGAGTGATTTATAAACCAGTAATAATACTTTAAAATCGCTCCTAAATGTAACTGGAAGCCAGTGTAAGACCTGAGGACTGGTGTGATATGGTCATATGTTCTGGTTCTGCTCAGTGTTCTGTCTAAGGGTGTTTTTGGGTGAGAGGCCGGTGAGAAGACCATTACAATAGTCCGCCCTACTGGTGATGAAAGCATGAACGAGTTTCTCTAAGTCTTGCGATGTTTTTCAGATGATAGTATGCTGCTTTAGCTCTTGCTTTGACATGACTACTGGAGCTCAGGTCCGACTCCAGAATCACACCAAGATTCCTGACTTGATTTTTTGTTTTCAGACCTTTAGCCTCAAGATATGCGTTCACCGTGAGAATTTCATCTTTGTTTCCAAATGCAGTGAGGTCAGTTTTGTCTTTGTTTAACTGAAGATAGTTTTGGCTCATCCAGTTGTTAACTTCATCAGTGCATCTGCACAGGGAGTCCGTGGGGCTGTAGGGTTAGGCGATAGGGATCAGTAGATCTGGTGTCGTCTCCATATCTGTGGTCATTTGGTTCTCATGATTTGGCTCAGTGGCAGCATGTACAGGTTAAATAGGGGTGGTGCAAGAATTGACCCTTGTGGGACTCCGCGTGTCATGGATGTCCACTCAGACTTATGGTCACCTATACTCCCATAATAACCTCTCCCTTCTGACTATGACCTGAACCATTTGAGGACCATCCCAGAAAACCGACCCAGTTTTCCAGCCTGTCAAGAAGTGTGTTGTGGTTAACAGTGTTGAATGCAGCACTGAGGTCGAAGAGCACCAGAATTGATGTTTTGCCTGTATCAGTATTTAAGCGAATATCATTTATGATCTTTATGAGCGCTGTCTCTGTGCTGTGAGGCGGTCGGAAAGTATCCGTTTGAGCTTAAGAATTTCTTCAGCTGACTGAAAACAACTTTTTCAATGATCTTGCCTATGAAGGGGAGATTTGAGATTGGTCTGTAGTTGCTCAATATGGAGTTATCCAGATTTCTCTTTTTCAGGAGAGGCTTAACTACTGCAGTTTAAGGGAGTTTGGGAAAGTCCCATAGAGAAGTGAGGCGTTTACCACTTCTAGGAGATTACAAGTAGTAAACTTTAAGTGCACAAGTAGTTTAGTAGTTTACTATTTTAATGCAAGTAGTACTTTTTTTAGTTTATGAAAGTACACTTTGAAGTATGCTAGTTTAGTAGTTTATGCTGCAAATATAATGTGGGTAAGTTTCATAAAGAAAGGCAATATTTTAAACAAAAAGTTGAGAAAATCACATTTTTGTGAAAGACTAGCCTTGATCAGATTCAGAGCGATGATCAAACATCGATCCCATAACACCTCAAAGCTTCAGTCGTTTCCTCTTCATAGGTTCATCATTTCATTCAGTAACATTAAGCAGTTTTGATTTACATGCTGTTTAATGTTTGATGATCACGCTATTTTACATTTGCATGAACAAATTTATATGGCTGAATCCGAAATCACCCCCTCTAATAGGGCATTATTTGAGCTGAGAGCCATTTGTAGTGGTGTCCGAAACCATAGTGGACTCATTCAATCCCACAGTGCTCCGCAATAACGGCTGTCCACTTCACGCACTCGTTTTCATTCATTCCTTATTTTTAGTTTAAAAAAAGTACACAATAGAACACTTGAATAAACTTTTTTTTTTGTAAGGGTTGCTCTTATCATCTGATCGTGGTTGTATCTCTCTATTAGTGTTATTGGATCTTAGCGCTGCATTCGATACTATCGACCACAACATTCTTCTGAATAGACTCGAAATATCCTGGGAGATATCATTAGGAAGCATGGCGTTAGTTTTCACTGTTATGCTGACGATACTCAGCTCTATATTTCTTCACGCCCTGACGAAACTTACCAATTCACAAGATTAACGGAATGCATAGCTGATATAAAAAAATTGGATGTCTAGTAATTTCCTGCAACTTAATTCAGAAAAAAATTAATTTTTAATTATTGGACAAAAAAACTCTGCAAGTAGTAACCTAGAATACTGTCTAACACTCGATGGCTGCTCTGTCAAGTCCTCGTCGTCAGTGAGGAACCTGGGTGTGCTCTTTGACACCAATCTTTCATTTGAAAGCCACGTTTCTAACATCTGTAAAACTGCATTCTACCATCTTAAAAATATATCTAAATTACGGCACATCCTTTCGATGCAAAATGCTGAACAGTTAATTCATGCGTTCATGAGCTCAAGGCTAGATTACTGTAATGCTTTACTGGGTGGTTGCCCTGCTCGCTTAATAAACAAACTCCAGCTGGTCCAAACGCAGCAGCTCGAGCTCTTACTAGAACCAGGAAGTGTGACCATATTAGCCGGTTCTGCCAACACTGCACTGGCTCACTATAAATTTTAAAATCTTGCTAATTACTTACAAAGCACTAAATGGTTTAGCTCCCCAGTACTTGAGTGAGCTCTTAACGCATTATACTCCATCACGTCTATTGCGGTCTCAAAACTCTGGCCAGTTGATAATCCCTAGAATATCAAAATCAACTGCAGGCGGTCGATCCTTTTCCTGTTTAGCGCCTAAACTCTGGAACAGTCTTCCTAGCATTGTTCGGGAAGCAGACACACTCTGTCAGTTTAAATCTAGACTAAAAACGCATCTCTTTACTATGCCTTACACATAAAACATTATCAATCTCTATTATTCAAATCAGTAAATGATTGTTAGGCTGCATTAACTAGGTCAGCCGGAACCGGGAACACTTCCCATAACACCTGATGTACTCGTTACATCATAAGAAGAATGGCATCTACGCTAATGTTAGTCTCTCTGTTTATCCCGAGGTTTACTGCAGTCAGCCGGATCCGGGCTGTATGGTGGAGCTCGATCTGCCCTGTCCCACTGTCAGTGCTGGACGCTGAGTGACCGTAAGGGTGATATATTATAGTTTACACTTACAGACAGC
Source organism: Paracanthobrama guichenoti (assembly GCA_018749465.1). NCBI lineage: Eukaryota > Metazoa > Chordata > Actinopteri > Cypriniformes > Gobionidae > Paracanthobrama > Paracanthobrama guichenoti. Next base: position 56,454 of record JAGHMJ010004488.1, on the reverse strand, counting down.
CCAAGATACGTGTCCAACACAGGGGGGCTCATTGGGGGCCACTGGTGTAGCACCACCTCTACAGGGCCACGTCTCTGGATCCGTGATCTGTGTGAGACGGGTCCTCTATCTCTTCCATCTCAGATAAGGGATCCCCGAATTTAGAGAATCTATTTATCATCATTTTATTCTTTTTATTTTATTTTATTCTCTTTACAACTGTTTTAATTATCCTTGTTTTTACTTTCAATTCTTATATGTGGTATTCTTGTTTCTTGGTTCACTATTTTAATTCATTTTCTATGTAAAGCACTTTGAATTACCATTGTGTATGAAATATATATATAAATAAACTTGCCTTGCCTTTCCTTACAGACGTGTATATATGCACATTATAGCACTTGAAAGATGAATGTGATTGATGTGAGTTAGGGTTATTTTCTCCTGTCCACTTCTTCTGATCTTCAGATCTTATTTCTGCAGTGAACACCGATTGGCTGTTGGGGAGAATGGAGCTGATAACTTTGTTAAATATCTGGTTGATGATAAAGTTGAAATTACAAGAACATTAGATAAAAAAATGAGATCATAAAAGAATAATAAAAGAATAATAAGGCTTAATTTGGGCTTCTTCTGGAAAAAATGCTTTTCTTATTTAGTATTTTTGTCTTGTTTCTAAAATTCTTAAATCAAGATTCAGTTCTAGATTAAAGTAAAACTACATAAAATAATTGTCTTGGTTTCTGGGGACAGAAAACAAACAGAAAAGTGTTTTTGCTTAAAACACGCAAAATGATCTGCCAATGGGTTAGAGAAATGAGTTTGGGATTATTTTGTTATTTTATTTTTTATTATTTTATTTTGATTAATTGTTTTTCTTACCCTATTGGCATTTCATTTTGCTTGTTTAAGCAAAACTCACTTTATTTACCAGAAAACAAGAAAAAATATCTTATGTCATTTTACTTTAAGGATTGAATCTTGATTTAAGAATTTTTAGATATTTAGACAAAAAATACTAAATAAGAAAATAATTTTTGCAGTGTGGGCGTGAAACTGCTGCTGTAAAAATGTTTTCTATTTTAAAACTGTTATAACGATAAACGTATGAGGAAACTGCAGCGTCACGGCGCTGTTCTCTCGGGAGATCTCGCGATGACTTCATGGTTGCTAAGCAACTCCGAGGCGAGCGTTCGGTTCTCCTGTTTAAGGAGCTAATGCTACATCTAACCCTGCCCGATCCAAACAGCGGATTCACGGCTGAAGGTGAGCGGCGCTCGTGTGGCGAGGTCGGTGTGGGCATTTCGTTAGTCTAACAGAACAAGACCAAAGGAAACAGAATTGTTGCTCATTTGCTGCTAACGTTAGCTGATAAAAGAACTGCGTGATGTTAGCTTGTTTCTTGATGGCTTTCCATGTATTTATTTAGGTAATTTAGAGATTTAAAGACGATGTTCAGGGTTACAGTATGACGGTTAAACACAGACTGTAAATCAGTGTTTTTTACGCTGTGTGTGACTGAAACTTTGATGTCATATTCCCATATTAATCTCCACATTCTTTATACAACTCCCACACGAAGTCGACCTGTTGTTCTTTAAACGCTTTCTTGTTATTTTATTTGGCATTCAACAGTTCTGGCAATATTTCAGCAGTGCCGAATCACGAGCGCTGAATGATTCACTCGTTTGAGTCGGTTCAGTGTAGAATCACGAGCGCTGAATGATTCACTCGTTTGAGTCGGTTCAGTGTAGAATCACGAGCGCTGAATGATTCACTCGTTTGAGTCGGTTCAGTGTAGAATCACGAGCGCTGAATGATTCACTCGTTTGAGTCGGTTCAGTGTAGAATCACGAGCGCTGAATGATTCGCTCGTTTGAGTCGGTTCAGTGTAGAATCACGAGCGCTGAATGATTCGCTCGTTTGAGTCGGTTCAGTGAATCGATCACGGTTATAATGGCGTTCCTGTTGATATTATGGGACGTTGAGTATCAGTATAATATGCTACTGCCACTGCACATTTTTGTTTAATAATCAGGATTTTGATCTAATTACAGATATTTTATATGTTTTGCTTTTTAAAGAAAGTGGATTAAATGTACCAAACCACTTGTCATGTTGCTTGTTGTGTAACTCTAAACTGTTTATTAGGGTTAGTATTTAAGAACCAGAATATCTGGTATGGTATCCTTTTCTTTTTATTTCTTAATAGTTCATTAATACAAGTATGTAAAAATAAAAAACAACAACACAATAACATTTTAAATACACATTGTTTTATAGCAGTTTTACAAAGATTGGCAGTGGCTGCTCATGAATCTGCTCATAACTCCAGTAGATCAGTGTAATACTCCTCCAGTGTAGATCAGCTGTTCTCTGTGTGAATATATAGTAAAGTGTGATTTATTCCTGTGATCAAAGCTGAGTTTATCATCATTACTGCAGTCTTCAGTGTCACATGATCCTTCACTGATCACTCTCAGATGAGGATCTGATGCTCAACACACATTTATGATTATTATCAGTGATGAACACAGTTGTGCTGAGAGATGATTTCTGAAGGATCATGTGACTGGAGTAATAATGCTGGAAATTCAGCTTATAAATACTAAACTGCACTCTGTGCTACTGTACTGTATACTTCTGCTCTGATGTGTGTTATTGTTCTACTCTTCACGCTCAGAGCCCAATGGCCAGTCAGAGACCCGTAAGCCGTGGATCATTGGGGCCGACAGCCATCCGACCCCCAGCGACGGCCGGCAGAGTCGGCACCGCGGTGAGCCAACAACAGTTGTGATAGTTATTAATGATAAGTGTGCAGAGTGTGTGAGTGAGAGTGTGAGAGTGTGAGAGTGAGAGTGTGAGTGTGTGAGTGTGAGAGTGTGTGAGTGTGAGAGTGTGTGAGTGTGAGAGTGTGTGAGAGTGTGAGTGTGAGTGTGAGAGTGTGTGAGTGTGAGAGTGTGAGTGTGTGAGTGTGAGAGTGTGAGAGTGTGAGAGTGTGAGTGAGAGGTGTGAGTGTGAGTGTGAGAGAGTGAGAGTGTGTGAGAGTGAGAGTGTGTGAGTGTGAGTGTGTGAGTGTGTGAGTGAGAGTGTGAGTGAGTGTGTGAGTGAGAGTGTGGTGGTGAGAGTGTGAGTGTGTGAGTGAGTGTGAGTGTGAGGTGAGTGTGAGTGTGAGAGTGTGTGAGTGTGAGTGTGAGTGTGTGAGTGTGAGTGTGAGTGTGAGTGTGTGAGTGAGTGAGTGTGAGTGTGTGAGTGTGAGAGTGTGTGAGTGTGAGTGAGTGTGAGTGTGAGTGTGTGTGTGTGTGGTGAGTGAGGTGGTGAGTGAGAGTGTGAGTGAGTGAGAGTGTGGAGTGGTGGAGTGAGGTGAGTGAGAGTGTGTGAGGTGGAGTGTGTGTGAGAGTGAGTGTGAGTGTGAGTGTGAGTGTGTGTGAGTGTGTGAGAGTGTGAGTGAGGTGAGTGGTGTGAGTGTGAGTGAGTGTGTGTGAGTGTGTGAGTGTGGTGGTGAGGTGGTGAGTGTGAGTGTGAGTGTGGTGTGAGTGTGTGGTGAGTGAGTGTGTGTGAGTGTGTGAGTGGTGTGAGTGAGTGAGGTGGTGAGTGTGAGTGTGAGAGTGTGGTGTGTGAGTGTGAGTGTGAGAGTGTGAGTGTGAGGAGTGGTGTGGTGGTGGTGAGTGTGAGTGGTGAGAGTGAGGTGAGTGAGTGTGTGAGTGTGAGTGTGAGAGTGAGGTGTGGTGAGGTGAGAGGTGTGAGTGTGAGTGTGAGTGTGAGGTGTGTGAGTGAGTGTGAGGTGAGAGTGTGAGTGAGTGTGAGTGAGAGTGTGAGTGGTGAGAGTGTGAGTGTGAGGTGTGGTGGTGAGAGTGTGAGTGTGAGTGAGAGTGTGAGTGGTGAGGAGTGTGAGGTGTGAGTGTGAGAGGTGTGAGTGAGTGAGTGTGAGTGTGAGTGAGTGTGAGGTGTGGTGTGGGAGTGTGAGTGTGAGTGTGAGGTGAGGAGTGTGAGGTGAGGTGAGAGTGAGGAGTGTGAGTGTGAGGTGAGTGTGAGAGTGTGAGGAGTGTGTGAGAGTGTGAGGTGTGAGTGTGAGAGTGTGAGAGTGTGAGTGTGGTGAGTGAGTGAGTGAGAGTGTGAGTGAGAGTGAGGTGTGAGGTGAGAGTGTGAGAGTGTGAGGAGTGAGGTGAGTGTGTGTGAGTGAGTGTGAGAGTGTGGTGAGTGAGGAGAGTGAGAGTGTGAGTGAGTGAGGAGTGTGGAGTGTGAGTGAGGTGAGTGAGTGAGTGTGAGAGTGAGTGTGAGTGTGAGTGAGAGTGTGAGGTGTGAGAGTGTGGTGGTGAGGAGAGTGTGAGTGTGAGGAGTGAGAGAGTGAGAGTGTGAGTGAGTGAGTGAGAGTGTGAGTGAGTGAGAGTGTGAGGTGAGAGGAGAGTGTGAGAGTGTGAGAGTGTGAGTGTGTGAGTGTGAGAGTGTGAGGTGTGTGAGTGAGTGAGAGTGTGAGTGAGTGAGAGTGTGAGAGTGTGAGAGAGTGTGAGAGTGTGTGGTGGTGAGGTGTGAGGAGGTGAGTGTGTGGAGTGTGAGTGTGTGAGGTGTGAGTGAGTGAGTGGTGTGTGAGTGTGAGAGTGTGGTGAGTGTGAGGTGTGTGAGTGTGAGTGAGTGAGTGTGTGGTGAGAGTGTGAGTGTGAGTGTGTGGAGTGAGTGTGAGTGTGAGTGTGAGTGAGAGTGTGAGTGAGTGTGAGTGTGAGTGTGAGAGTGTGAGTGAGAGAGTGAGTGTGAATGTGTGTGTGAGAGTGTGAATGAGTGTGAGAGTGTGAGTGAGTGAGAGTGTGAGTGTGAGAGAGAGTGAGTGTGAATGTGTGTGTGAGAGTGTGAATGTGTGTGTGAGAGTGTGAATGAGTGTGTGTGAGTGTGTGAGTGAGTGTGTGAGAGTGTGTGAGTGAGAGTGTGTGTGTGTGTTGGGTTGCGGATCATAGATGGGAAACATCAGTTGTGATAGTTATTAATAATAAGCTTGCAGTGATGAGTGTGTGTGTGTGTGTGTTGGGTTGTGGGTCACAGATGGCCCCGGGGACCGGCCGTCCCGGCACTAGAGGGGGACCCATGGCCACTCCTGGTGTTTTATCAGCACAGATTAAAGTGGCTGACCGGCCCGTGACTCAACAGGGTCTCAGTGGAATGAAGACGGGCATGAAAGGTGAACTTTCCTTCTTTCCTGCTTTTTCCTGCTGTATCTGTGAATGTTACACTAATGTGAGATCTTCTGTTCACTCCTCAAGGGCCTCAGAGGCAAATTCTGGATAAGTCATATTACCTTGGGTTATTACGGTAAAGAGGCTATATGGCATTTAATGAATGTTTTAGTGTCTCTCAGATAAGACGATCTGATAAATATGTAGTTTGTTTGCTTCAGGAGTAAAATAAACGAGCTGACGATGGAGTCTAGCAAACTACAGAAGGACATCGACACCTTCAGTCAGGAGAACTCAGTCTTTCTTTCTTATGAGAAACGGTACGCTAACCTTCACAGCCACCAGAATTATGCCTTAATAAGACACAAAACTATACTATAATAATATTGTTCTTTAAACTAATATGAAGCGTGTTGTGTTTTAAATTGTATAGATTTCGATGAATTAATGTAGGTTTAATTTGTATATTCTTGATCCTCTGATAAGAGGACTTGTTCTTTAGTTTTGCTGAAAGTAATTTCCTGTTTTAACCCTTTCCATGTGAACAGAGCAGAAGTCCTAGCTGGAGAAATCAAAGATCTTCAAGGCCAGCTGGCAGATTACAACATGGTACATTATTTTAAAACCGTTGTAGTTAGAAGCTGTTCAGAAATACGCAGCTCGTGTTTGAGACGCGTGATGTCATTATTAAATAAACTGTCTTAAATCTCCAGCTGGTTGACAAGCTGAACACCAACACTGAGATGGATGAGGTCTCAAACGACATCATCACGGTGAGTTCCCATCAGCTCTTCTTCTTTACTCTTGCTGTATTCCTGCTCATGTTGTTTGTGTTTGTCTCATCAGCTGAAAGCACAGAACGACAGAGAAGCTCAAAGTATGGACGTGATCTTCACTGAGAGAAGAGAGTAAGTGCTTTCGTCTTTGGGATCTGCGGAGAGATGTGTTTACATCTCCACACTAATTTACTCCACTGAGTTAACCCTAACTGGAGTTAAATCGCGCCAACACTTATTTTTAAATGAGCAATTTTACATATTGCAGAAAAACTACATGCACAAAATGTGTAGGATATTTAGAACAAAATATTGTATACATGATAAGTTTTGAATGACTATGTTATAAAGTGCAATAACAGCATTCACTGCAAAAACAAAATCATCCTCTTCCTCAGTGTTTCAGTCTCGTTTTCCAGCTCAAACATCGAAACATCCTTAAATCAAGACACATTTACTGGAGAAGAGAAATGGCTAAGTCTTGTTTTTTGAGAAGTGTGTCGAAATGAAGTGGCTTTGTGCTTAAAGAAATAAAATCTGCCAAAAATAAACTTGTTTTCCTCTTAAGTTTGAAGCCAGTTAATTTTGATTAATTTTAACATCTTCAGTCATTTTTGTTTTTCCGTTAAATGTATCTGGATTTAGTGTTAGTTCACCCAAAAGTGTAAATCCTGCCATTAATTCCTCATGTTGTTCCAAACCCGTCAGACCTTCGCTCATCTTCAGACACACATGAAGATATTTCTGCTGACCCCTGAGCTCTCTGACCCCTCCATAGACAGCAGTGCAGTGAACACTTTCAGTGGCCAGAAAGGAAGTAAAGACATGGTTACAATAGTCCATGTGACTCCAGCGGTTCAGCCTTAATGTGATGAAGCCACGAGAATACTTTAGTGCGCAAAAACAAACACAAATAACGCTTCTGGGTTCTACATCAGAACGCCGGCTCACCATTGGCCGATGCTGATCACGTGAGCATGCTGTGATGATGATGCGGGAGCTGGCCAATGGTGAGCTGTCTATGGAGGAGTCAAAAATATCTTAATTGGTGTTCCGAAGATGAACAAAGGTCTCAGGGTTTGGAACGACATGAGGGAGAGGAATTAATGACAGAATTTACACTTTTGGGTGAACTGTCCCTTTAAGAAGTTTAGATAGTTGCGCTGGAAAACAAGACAGAAACACTGATGAAGAACATCATGTTTTTGCAGCGTTTACACACAGCGTGTGCTGAGATGCATGCATTTACAATGCCAGATCAGTGATCTTTGTGTTTCATATTTTATTTTCATATTGCACTACTACATTGGGGAAAACAATCCTCACAGGTTGTTCATGCAAAAATGAGCTGAATTTGTCCACCAATGTGCCCATCCCTGAGATCCGTAGAGACCAGAGATCTCGCTCATGGCTCGTGGTGAGCATGCAAAGGCTCGTTGTAGTTCCCCGGCTCAATGTAACCGTCCTCTATGAAGCCATCATCATCCTCAAAAGGGTGGTCCAGGCCCTCGTCCAGGTCCTGAGCGCTTGTCTCCGTCTGCTCTGTGTCCAGACTAAAGTTGGAAAAGCGACCGGTATTGAAGACACTTGGCTCCACATCCTCACGGAGCCTCTGGTGCCGATAATTGAATAGAAGTTTGTACCACGAGGGTGACTTGACAGCGCAAACAATGAGCATGGAAGTGCTGAGAGTTAGAGCCACTACACCAAGCAGGAACTTCCAGCTGTTGCTTCCTGTCGGCGTCCCTCCGTCACTCGCAATGAACCCTGAGGAGAGACACATGTTGGCATCATCGTTCCTTTCCATGGCCTAATTCCAGACACATCAGCTGTGTATTAGATACTGTTGTGTGGAAAATGTTGTTTTCTTTGGAACCTAGTTTGTGTCCAATAAGAGAATACTGTAAGAGTGGCGGCTTTGTCTAATTTTGTTCATGGGTCATACGCTGAAGTCATAGTGTTAATATGGATATTCAGGCGCATTATTTCTCATGTATTTACCTTTGCTGGAGCTGTAGACGTGACTGCTGTTGCTTGGCTCTGTGGTTGCTGCTAATATAGTTTGGACCGTTGTGGATTGATTTAAGCAGAAAGAGTTTCCATCAAGGACAGCTGTTTTCTGGGAGGTGTGACAAATGACTTCTCTGCCTGCAAAACAAACACAACAAACATTAAGGGCTCTATTTTAACGATCTGAGCACAGGTGCACTTAGGGCGTGTCCGAATCCACTTTTGCTAGTTTAACGACGGAAATGGTCCAAAAGGGTCGTCCCTCGTCTCTTAATGAGTCATGGGTGTGTTTTGGGCATAACGTGTAATAAACCAATCAGAGCCTCATCTCCCTTTCCCTTTAAAAGCCAGTTGTGCTCGCACCATGAGCGGATTCACTATTTACATGAGGAAAGACTGAACGCTTCTCCAGTGTGTGTGTGTGTTTGTGTGTGTGTATAATAAGCAGAGTGTGTGTGTGTATGTGTGCTGTGCGTCCCTGTGTGTGTAATAATCAGTGTGTGTGTGTGTGTTTGTGTGTGTGTGTGTGCGTCCCTGTGTGTATAATAATCAGTGTGTGTGTGTGTGTGTGTGTGTGTGTGTGTGCGCTGTGCGTCCCTGTGTGTATAATAATCAGTGTGTGTGTGTGTATGTGCGCTGTGCGTCCCTGTGTGTATAATAATCAGTGTGTGTGTGTGTGTGTGTGTGTGTGTGTGTGTGTATGTGTGCTGTGCGTCCCTGTGTGTGTAATAATCAGTGTGTGTGTGTGTGTGTGTGTGTGTGCGCGCTGTGCGTCCCTGTGTGTGTAATAATCAGAATGTGTGTGTGTGTGTGCGCTGCTGTCCCTGTGTGTGTGTGTGTGTGTGTGTGTGTGTGTAATAATCAGAGTGTGTGTGTGTGTGTGCTGTGCGTCCCTGTGTGTGTGTCAGAATGTGTGTGTACTGCTGTCCCTGTGTGTGTGTGTGTGTGTGTGTAATAATCAGAATGTGTGTGTGTGTGCACTGCTGTCCCTGTGTGTGTGTGTGTGTGTGTGTGTGTGTTCAGACCAGACGCCCATGGGTGAACCGATGCGCCAGTGCGTTTGATATTTAAACACTGTGGAGCTGGACATGAACATGAGAACTGTGTCGGGCTGACACTAGCAGAACACACTCCTGGAGTCATATTGCGCCGGTGTGTGATTGAGCCCTTAGTAGGCCAGAGCATATACACCATACCTGAAAATGGAAAACATCTTAAACTCTTGTTCTCACCTGTTGAAACGCCAGACTCGTTCAGTTGTTTGATGAGACTTGTGAGCGAGCAGGAGCAGTTCCATGGATTTTCCTCCAAATCCAAATTCTTCAGTTTTGTCAGTCCTTTAAAGATGTTTTTGTCAAGGGTTTGCAGTTCATTTCCTCTCAGTTTAAGCGTCTCTAGGTGTGTGAGGCTGTCGAAAGCTCCCGCAGGCAGTGACTGTATGTGGTTGTAAGAGAGGTCTAGCTCACTAATCCTGGGATACTCCTGTAAGGTCTTTATATCCGAGGTGGACATCGCTACTGAGTTATGGCTCAGGATCAGTTCGGTGAGGTTTGTAGGTTTCCCTGTAGGAATGCTTGTTAGAGATGCGTTGTTCATGTCCACCTGAACACAAAAGGTCAATGCTTGTTTGAACATCACTGCAGATCCTCTCTTTCCAGTGTATGTAAATACAGTTGAGTCTATGATTTGTCTATGTCTTATTTTTAGACAGTGACTCTGATATAGAAAACGTTTACATAATTCATACCCAACGTGAAGCACTCACCCGCTGTGCGATCACCCCTGAGCTCATTACCACCGCTGCCATCCAGACCATATGCAACCCTGTCCCGGCCATCATCTCTCGGTTACCTGTGATAACAGCGCCTCGTCCACCAAACAAACCCGCGTCCTGTCCATGAGAGGAAAGAGAGGTCTTGCTGAATGATCCTGTCTGCCGTGAGAGAAGGTTCTTGGGAGTAAAACCCTCACACAGAGGATCTTTGTGCAGATATCAGCACGCTGCCGTCCCGTGTGTTTTATGTTATCTGCCATCAGCCAGAGATACTCATGGTCTCTCCCGCACACAGTCACCCAGTGTTCTCCAGTGGAGCGAGGGCTGTTCTCTTGCCGTGATGCATTGCATTGAATAATGACATTATTGTCTTCAGTACAGCATCTTATAGTTGAATTCAGCTCATTTTATATTGATGAACTTTACACAGTTATGGAACTGAACTGACTTGAACTTGAGCTGAATAATGGCACTGTTTTCTGTTTAGAGCTGCAGCAGAATTAGATTTGTAGATGCCTATTTATCACTGAAGCTGCTTTGAGAAGTCTGTATGATATGAAACGCTATAGAAATAAAGCTGATCTCATCTTCTGAACACAGGCTGGCTGTAAGGGTTCTAGTGCACTAGGTCTCAAGGTACTCTTAAGTGGTTTTTATGGTATGTTGTCTAATATGGTTGCATTTCATTGAATTTCAGTATCTGTAGTAATAGTGATGTTGAGCTGTTACTGGATTTAAAAGACTAAAGTAAAATGGTTGCTCTGCTTTTCTCCTCAACTCCTTTAGCTCTATTCTTCTGTTGTCTTATCTGTACGACCTCTCACAACGCCTGGATATTAACATGTTTAAGTGTTTTAAGTCTTGATGGTATATTTCCTTCTGTTCGGCTGTAAAGCTCCACCCCTCCGTCTCGAGTGACACGAGCGTATCATCTGCATTTGATTTATTGTTTGTTCTGATATATTTAAAATTATGAAAATGAAATATCAAGCACAATTGTTTTCATTTTGTTAATGCTTCATATATGGAAATGAAATTGCATTATGCATTGACTGGATCGTGAGCCTCTTTGCTCCTTTGAAGTTATTAAATCTCGGTAATTTAGACTCTAACTTGTGGTATCATTTAGGATATTTGCCTCTTATTCTGCGTTAAACATCAGTTTCTTTATTTTTGTTATAGTTAAAATTATTGTAAAACGTTGATTGTTTAAAAATGTATTCTTTTTGATTACTTGTTTGAAATGATAAACATGGATGATATCTCTTGAACCCGAGCGGACGTTAGAAACATTATAACCAGCACTATTACATCACGTTTATGCGCTGAATAACTGAATTACACTGTTTTATTAAAAACGAACGGTGTAGATATGAATGTCAGTCACTTACCCTTGAGTCGTGTGTAATAGAACAGCTCAGACAGAAACAGACTTTGGTCTCTGTAATAAAAAGACTTTGGCTAAAGATTGACCACATTGAGTCATTTAACTAAAGAAGGTGAACTATGACTTCTGCTGTGCGCGAGCAGCCCTAAGGTCATGGGTTTGGTTCCCTGGGAATGCATTGATCAAATATTTATACCTTGAATGCAATGTAAGCTGGTGTCTATAAAAGTGTCTCATCAAATCTATACATGTTGAACTTTGGTACAGTCACAAAGTTTCTCGATAGCGTCTTTAAAGTAGTCCTAGTTTGAGTTTTGTCATGTTTAAGTCAATCGCAGCACCACGGGTAAGACTCTGCAGCAGGGTTAGGGTTAGGTCCTATTCCTGTTGTGTCTCGTGTACCCTAGCATTAGCCCTGACCAGAAATATTCTCTTGAATTCATGCTGGGTCCTTTAGCATTAGCATTTTTAGCATTAATATTATTTAAATAACAATGATTAACTTTGCAGGAGAGACATGTGGTTACAGATGTGTGATGTTTTTACATTATTTTAGTAATTCCAGATTTATATTGATTGTTTTTGTATTTCATGTGCATTTTTATTCAGAAATATTCAATCTGTGTTTTTCATTTTATAACCGCATGAACTTTATTCCACATATGATGGGATGAATGCAGAGTTTGTTCAGTTGTGAAGAACAAGAAAAATGTTAGTGATAGGAGTAAAGAGATCTTTATAGGCGGAATGTGCTTATATTCTAGCATGTTAGAGACATGGTTTGCATGATTGATTTCCTGTTTATTACTGTGCAGCTGCTTTGAATCAGTCTGTACTGCATAAAGCGCTGTAGAAATAAAGCTGACGTGACGTGAATGCTGTTAAAAGCTGCAGAGATTCAGTGGAATGAGGACGGATGATTATGATGTATAGTAATAACTTTAACTTTCTGTCTCTTTGTCAGGAAAGAGGATATGATCCGAGCTGTGGAGGATGCTATAGTCCAGGAGAAACGGGCTGCACAAGACATCATTAAAAAGATGTCTGCTGATAAACAGGCCAAGTACACTGAGATGAAAGCCACCAATGAACAGCTGCTGCAGGTTCGTCCTCTCATCCCACGCTAGGAATCGATGTGCTGATTTTAGGAACAACCCTGATGTGGCATATACAGCATAAAAAGTAAAGCATGGTGGGAGCTGGCAACGCCAATATCATGGGTTTGATTCCCAGGCAACACAAGAACTGTAAAAATAACATATACCTTGAATGCCATGTCAAGTCACTTTGGATAGATGTGTGTGGAAAATAGATGTAAATACTGAAAACAAAAATAAATAGGTGAAGCAGGTCTTCATGAAGTCTAGTTTACTTCACAGAAGTTTAGTGGGGAAATGCTTTAGTGGGCTTCCCTCCTGACTCCAGGCTTTAAAGTGAAGTCTGTGAATGATTTATGAGGGTGATTTCAAGTTCACTGTTCAGTGACATGATGAATCTGCCGTGTGTCCTCTCATCTGCGTCCAGGAGCTGGATTCCCATCAAGAGGAACTAGACGCTCTGATGAGTAGGAAGGAGACGTTTGAGGTGGTGAGTGGACACACACACACACAACACCTGCAGAAGCTGTCTGTCTGTCCGATCATAAACACTGGCGCACACACACACACACACACACACACACACACACACACACACACACACACATACACACATACTGGAGCAATATCAGAAAGGAGTTTCTCAGAGAAAAACTGCAAAGAGTTTGAAGTTCTCATCATCTACAGTGCATAATATCATCCAAAGATTCAGAGAATCTGCAACAATCTCTGTGCGTAAGGGTCAAGGCCGGAAAACCATACTGGATGCTGTGATCTCCGGCCCTTAGATGGCACTGCATCACATACAGGAATGCTACTGTAATGGAAATCACAACATGGGCTCAGGGATACTTCCAGAAAACATTGTCATGAACACAATCCACCGTGCCATTCGCCGCTGCCGGCTAAAACTCTACAGGTCAGAAAAGAAGCCATATCTAAACATGATCCAGAAGCGCAGGCGTTTTCTCTGGGCCAAGGCTCATTTACAATGGACTGTGGCAAAGTGGAAAACTGTTCTGTGGTCAGGCCAATCAAAATCTGAAGTTCTTTTTGGAAAACTGGGACGACTAAAGAGGACAAGGACAGCCCAAGTTGTTGTCAGCGCTCAGTTCAGAAGCCTGCATCTCTGATGGGATGGGGTTCATGAGTGCGTGTGGCATGGGCAGCTTACACATCTGGAAAGGCACCATCAATGCTGAAAGGGATATCCAAGTTCTAGAACAACATCTGCTCCCATCCAGACGTCGTCTCTTTCAGGGAAGACCTTGCATTTTCCAGCATGACAATGCCAGACCACACACTGCATCAATTACAACATCATGGCTGCGTAGAAGAAGGATCCGGGCACTGAAATGGCCAGCCTGCAGTCCAGATCTTTCACCATAGAAAACATTTGAGCATCATAAAGAGGAAGATGCCACAAAGAAGACCTAAGACAGTTGAGCAACTAGAAGCCTGTATTAGACAAGAATGGGACAACATTCCTATTCCTAAACTTGAGCAGCTTGTCTCCTCAGTCCCCAGACGTTTGCAGACTGTTAGGAAAAGAAGAGGGGATGCCACACAGTGGGAAACATGGCCTTGTCCCAACTTTTTTGAGATGTGTTGATGCCATGAAATTTAAAATCAACTTATTTTTCCCTTAAAAGGATACATTTTCTCAGTTTAAACATTTGATATGTCATCTATGTTGTTTTCTGAATAAAATACTGAAATTTGAAACTTCCACATCATTGCATTCTGTTTTTATTCACAATTTGTACAGTCACAACTTTTTTGGAATCAGGTTTGTACATTCATGCGCTCAGAGGACATGTTTGATGTAGTTTACTGTACACAACTGCTTCACACACACTTTGTAAGGAGTGGCAGTAAATTTTATTCAGTGTTATTGTCAAATCCTTTTATGGCAGCCATATTAAAATGAGCTCACTTGTGGAGCTTTAATGAAGTGGAATGGACTGCCTAATTTGCTAAATCTGTGTTTGCAGGATCTGGTTCACTCTCAGGCCAAACAGGAAGCAGTCCTGCTGCACGAGAAGCTGCTGGAGCTGGAGACCCGCAGAGACGCCCTTCTGACTGAAGACAGGAACATGGGCTCTCCGCAAGAGGAGAGAGAACGCCTCTTTAAACAGGTCTCATTAATGACTTAGTCTATACATTCAAAGATTTAAAGGGACTTGAACATGATTGTTCTTTTGCTGGTTTTAGGTGAAAGAAAACAACCAGGAAATAGCCAGCATGGAACGACAGTATGTATTTATAAACCATATTCATATTTGTTTTGCTCAACCTAGGTTGTTTACTGGAGTATACACTCACAGTTGGTTAGTAGATCCACAATATTGTTCTAGAAATGCAGGATTCAGTCATTATGGTGTTTGCAATTATTGTATTTACTTATGCACTGTGTGTCTTATGATCAGTACGTAAAAAAGACTAAAATGAACATCCTGTTTTTATGTAGACTGTCAGAGTTACGTGAGAAAATTAGCCATCTCACCGAAGAGATGCGGCAACTGGATGCTGACATGGAGGAACATCAAGGTGTTTTTTCCATAAATATGAAAATCCATTGAATTTGGGATGATCATAGATGTGTTGATTTAGAGAAGAGCCTGCTCTGGTTCCAGCACATCCACACTAACTATGCTGTGTACTATATGGAGATTTCATGTTAATGAGAGCATTTACAGTGACTATACTTACATCAGTTTCTAGTGTATGTCATGCATTTCAGTTAAATATTGTTCATTGTAAACATATTTACCATCAAACATGTTTGTTGATCTTCTGTGCTAATATTCAGAACAACAGGCTTGTTGCTCACAGAAATCTCCAGATATGATTGTTAGTTCTATACAAACTGAAGACTTAAGGTGTTTAGTACTGTAGTAGTAATAATAATAATAATAATATTTACATGCTTTCTCAGCATGATGGGCAGACCACGTTTCTGTGTGTGTGTGTGTGGTCAATAGTTGTGTCTTATTTTCAGTTGTTCAATGGTATTTTTGGACTGTTACAGGATGTTTTTATAGTACATCATACTTTTTAAATTCAAAACATGAAGGGAAATTGATTTCTCTTATGTCGCGTTTAATAAACTGAATCTAACACATCTTTTACCATCTGCACAGGCGAACGAACTCAGAAGTACAAGGAGCTGCAGAAGAGAGAAGAGGAAATCGACTGTGAGTCTGTCACTTTCACACATCTAAACAGATGCCCTGTGTTATCATGTGATTGATGGGCTGGTCATGTGTTCTTACAGCGTATTTGAACACATTTGAGGAGAATAAATGTCAGGAGCTGCAGCTGATCCGAGACACTCAGAGCAGCATCGTGGCTTTACTGGAGCACTCCAGCAGGGTACGGCACATGGATCAGTGTTTCCCTCTTTAGTGTCTAGAGATCTGACCTGTGTGTGGTTTCTCTCAGAACATCAGCCGTCTGCAGCAGCTGTCAGCGGTCACTGCGCAGGAGCTGCGGTCCATGCAGGACGATCTGAGTTTCAAAGAGACAGAGATGCAGAAGTCTCAGAGCACAGCCAAAGGCCTTTCCTCAGGTCGGTCTCCTCCTGTCCGTCAGTCTTTCTCCGTCACTCAGGGCTGTGTGCAGTAGGGACGTGTGGTTTCCTCAGGTCGGTCTCCCCCTGTCCGTCAGTCTTTCTCCGTTGTTGTGATTTCTCCGTCACTCAGGGCTGTGTGCAGTAGGGACGTGTGGTTTCCGGATTGTCGGTGAGTCCCCCTGTCCTGATGGGTCGGATTGTTGTCCGTTGTTGTGATTGGTCAGTGCTAATGGCTGTGTGTGAGTGTGTCAGAGTCCTGATAGGCCGGATTGTGTGTGTGAGTGTGTCAGAGTCCTGATGGGCCGGATTGTGTGTGTGAGTGAGGCCTGATGGGCCGGATTGTGTGTGTGAGTGAGGCCTGATGGGCCGGATTGTGTGTGTGAGCGTGTCAGAGTCCTGATGGGCGGATTGTGTGTGTGAGCGTGTCAGAGTCCTGATGGGCCGGATTGTGTGTGTGTGTCAGAGCTGATGGGCAGAGTCCTGATGGGCCGGATTGTGTGTGTGAGTGTGTCAGAGTCCTGATGGGCCGGATTGTGTGTGTGAGTGTGTCAGAGTCCTGATGGGCCGGATTGTGTGTGTCAGAGTCCTGATGAGGCCGGATGTGTGTGTGATTGTGTCAGAGTCCTGATGGGCCGGATTGTGTGTGTGAGTGAGGCCTGATGGGCCGGATTGTGTGTGTGAGTGTGTCAGAGTCCTGATGGGCCGGATTGTGTGTGTGTGAGCGTGTCAGAGTCCTGATGGGCCGGATTGTGTGTGTGAGTGAGGCCTGATGGGCCGGATTGTGTGTGTGAGTGTGTCAGAGTCCTGATGGGCCGGATTGTGTGTGTGAGCGTGTCAGAGTCCTGATGGGCCGGATTGTGTGTGTGAGTGAGGCCTGATGGGCCGGATTGTGTGTGTGAGTGTGTCAGAGTCCTGATGGGCCGGATTGTGTGTGTGAGTGTGTCAGAGTCCTGATGGGCCGGATTGTGTGTGTGAGTGTGTCAGAGTCCTGATGGGCCGGATTGTGTGTGTCAGAGTCCTGAGTGTGTCAGAGTCCTGATGGGCCGGATTTTGTGTGTGAGTGTGTCAGAGTCCTGATGGGCCGGATTGTGTGTGAGTGTGAGTGAGTCCTGATGGGCCGGATTTGTGTGTGTGGCGTGTCAGAGTCCTGATGGGCGGATTGTGTGTGTGAGCGTGTCAGAGTCCTGATGGGCGGATTGTGTGTGTGAGTGTGTCAGAGTCCTGACTGAATCTCTCTCTCTCTCTCTCTCTCTCTCTCTCTCTCTCTCTCTCTCTCTCTCTCTCTCTCTCTCTCTCTCTCTCTCTCTCTCTCTCTCTCTCTCTCTCTCTCTCTCTCTCTCTCTCTCTCTCTCTCTCTCTCTCTCTCTCTCTCTCTCTCTCTCGCTCACTCTCTCTATCACTCTCTCTCTCTCTCTCTCTCACACACTCACTCACTCTCTCTCTCTCTCTCTCTCTCTCTCTCTCTCTCTCTCTCTCTCTCTCTCTCTCTCTCTCTCTCTCTCTCTCTCTCTCTCTCTCTCTCTCTCTCTCTCTCTCTCTCTCTCTCTCTCTCTCTCTCTCTCTCTCTCTCTCTCTCTCTCTCTCTCTCTCTCTCTCTCTCTCTCTCTCTCTCTCTCTCTCTCTCTCTCTCTCTCTCTCTCTCTCTCTCTCTCTCTCTCTCTCTCTCTCTCTCTCTCTCTCTCTCTCTCTCTCTCTCCTCTTCTAATGTGTATCTGCTGCCCATTGAAGGGTCTTTCCTTCTTTTGTATGAAACTCCTCATGTTCTCCTCTAATTCCCAAACATTGTCTTATCTCCTCCAAGCCATTGAGAAATGCGCCCCTCAACTTCCTCTGAGTGTCTCTCTTCATAGCAGCCAGACTCTATTTGTTGTTTCATTTAGTGTGTGTGTGTGGGGGGGGTGGGGGGGCAGTCAAAAAAAAACCCTGTCAGCACTTCTGAGCATTCCACACACACACACACACACACACACACACACACACACACACACACACACACACACACACACACACAGTCTCTCTCCAAACATTGAGGTGGGCTGTCTGCCTATCAGAGGGAAGCGGCCCTCTTCCACTTCCTTCCTGTACATGCCCCCCTCTGACACCTCCCATGGTCTCCAGCGGGATGGCCTGCGCACACACACACACACACACACAGATCCCGGGGGACAGCATTTCAACAGATCAGTTTCAGTGTTTCTACATCCACATTGCAGCATTGCTGACCTGCAGAGCAGCTTTAAGTGTGTCATGAATCTTTGTCACAGAGTAGCCAGATTTGCCTGTAATTGTTGTCAAAGGTTAGAGATCATGACCTCTGAACCCTGTACTGCTTCCTGCTTTCATACTGTGGGAGACACGAGCAGCAGACAGTAGTTGCACATGTACATGTGGCAGGTCATGAAAAATCAGCCCAAATCTTCAGGTTGGAAGAACACCTGATGGGTGAATGTTTGCTGTGTGTTTTAGTGACGCCTGCAGGATAAACAGTGGCTCTGCACAGTCCAGTTAAATAAAGCTTTGGACGGCTTGTTTATGATTTAAATGCTGATGTTCTATTTGTTCTTGTGTGTTTATGCATTAGAAAGTGAGCGTCTACAGCAGGACCTGCTGAAGGTGGAGCAGTTGGAGGGCAAGGTCAGCGCAGAGCTGCAAACCCTGAGAGATCAGCTGGAGCTCATGAGGCACGAGCTGCACACGTACAGGGACCTGGAGGCTCTCAAAGCAGCCGGAGAGGACCGGAAGAAGGTGACCAGTCCGGTTTAACAGTCCGTTTTCTGTAAATACTGTCTTTGAGTTGAGCTGTAAAATCATTAGTCTTGTAAGAAACGTATGAATGCGTTGCTGTTTCGTGAGATAAACCAAACCCTTCAACACAACATGATTCAGTCGGATCGTCGGGTGGAGGAGCTGCTCTCTAACCCTTCATCTACACTTAAATATACAACCCGTCACAAAATACATTTGTTTGTCAGTGTAAAGGCAGATATAGTTACAGTTTTTCTTGGTTGTTTACACACGTTTTCTGAAAGCATGCCCCATACTCTCAACTCTACACACAAATCAAAAAACACACACACAGTGAGCAAAACCCCTCAATTCTCCTGCAAAATTAAACTTTACATTCAAAACAATGTTATTTCTTCTCAAAATGGTATTTTGTTTTCAAATGACACACACAAACCCTCACATGAAGACATTTATAAGAGCCAGTGTAGCGCTGATATGCTCAATGTGAAACACTTCTCCATTCATCATAATGACTCGGTGTTACACTTACAGACACTACACACATATGTGTGGTGTAAAATATCTGAGAATATGGTTTTTATACTCTGAACACACAAATACACGGTAACAAATATATTTTATTTTTCCCTCAAAAACAATGCAC
Source organism: Paracanthobrama guichenoti (assembly GCA_018749465.1). Classification (NCBI taxonomy): domain Eukaryota; kingdom Metazoa; phylum Chordata; class Actinopteri; order Cypriniformes; family Gobionidae; genus Paracanthobrama; species Paracanthobrama guichenoti. The sequence goes on along the minus strand of JAGHMJ010004488.1, from coordinate 37,301 downwards.
ACAGTGTACATCCCAACCAACACAAAGCTGTGCACACACAGTGGTCTACATACACAACAACAGAAGAGTTTACGGTACACAGTTACAGTAAAACAGAAGAGTTCCCTTTTGTTCAGTCACTTCGAGTAACGTCAGTGACTGACGAATGGGGGTTTCGCCTAGAAGCCTATCATCTTCGAGATCTTAGAAAACGCCCAATGGCAGTGCCAATGCCATGGGCATGCGGAATTTGCATGCGTAACTCCGCCCCACCGCGTGGGTATATAAGGAAGTACGCTGGCACATCTCATTATGTTTCTGCTTCGGAGCCAAGAGTATCTACTCTTCACTCCGCAAAGTCTTTAAGAGTTAATTTTGTCAGCTTCTTCGAGACGAGCAGCTTTCCGGTTGGTGTTGGTGTTACAGTGCATTCCAGCGATTGCATACTTCCTGCCTGCTGATCTGTGCAGTGATCTGCATCAGCTGGTGTGCGTTTCCCTGGGTGCTTCGGCATCGATTGCGAGGCTTCCTTTCACAAAAGAGCTCACACGTGGCACGTCCTTTTCAGGATGTCTCGCCCGTGTGCTTCTGGGTGTGGTCGGTCTCTGCCGCCCTCTGATGGGCACATGCACTGTCTGGTGTGTTTGGGCTTGCAGCACGCTCAGGCAGCGTTTGTAGATGAGTCATGTTCTCACTGCAGGAACATGACCATCTCTGTGCTGCGGTCGAGACTCAATGAACTCCGTACCGGAGCAAGAGTCCCCTCTGCCACACCCCAATCTGTGGTCTCCACGCGAGGCGGCACTTTGGCTGGTGACAGTGTGGAACCAAGCTTCTATGCTCATGCCTCGGCCCACACCCCCCTCTAGCGCACCGCTCCCGCCATGCACTCAGACAGCAACACCGGGGCCAGCACCTGCTGAATTTGCACTGTCCATGGAGCGGACCTGTTTACATTTCACTGCCGATTGTATACTCTGTATATAACTGTGCATGTGACAAATAAAATTCTTGAATCTCTTGAATCTTGAATCTTGCTGTCCTGCGTGTTTTGTTTGGTGCCGCAGAGGATGAGGAGATGTCGGTCGCCGCATCTCAAGGTGGGCTAGAGTCCTCTGAGGATGATGATTCGGCTGTGCTGTCGCCTTCGGGTGTGCCAGCATTGCCCGAGTCGGACCCAGAGCTGACAGCCATGCTTGCCCGGGCAGCCATGAGTCTCGGGTTGGAGTGGAACCCTCCGCCCCTACCTGAGCGCTCGCGGTTGGACGATTGGTTTTTGGGGGCGGTGCGTTCTGACACCCGTCAGACCACGCCCCCAATACCTTGTGGTGCATGAGGAGGTCACGTGGTCCTGAAAGTCCCCGTTGTCTTCCCGTGACCGTTCGGCGACCTCCTCGGCCTTCTCTGCCTTTGATGGGGCCGTGGCTAAAGGGTACACTGGGGTTCCCCCGGGTTGAACGCTCTGTTGTGATGCAACTGTGTCCGCAGGGTGCTTCAACCTGGCGTGGCGACCCAAAGCACCACTCCAAGGCCTGTAGATTCACATCATCCTTGGTGGCGAAGACCTACAGAGCTGCGGGGCAGGCCGCCGCCTCTTTGCATGCCTCTCTCGGTTTCAGCCACATCTGGGGGAATGGCAACTCCATTCCCAGACGGTCCAGCTGATTTGGGAACAGTTTGGCGACGCACAGGTAGACCTGTTTGCCTCCCACAACTCTTCCCATTGCCGCCTGTATTATTCCCTGACTGAGGGCACACTCGGCACAGATGCACTGGCGCACAGCTGGCCGCGGGGCCTGCGCAAGTATGCGTTTCCCCCAGTGAGCCTTCTCGCACAGACACTGTGCAAGATCAGGGAGGTCAAGGAGCAGGTCCTTTTGGTCGCCCCGTACTGGCACGGCCGGACCTGGCCAGAGTTCAGTCTTGGCTCCTCAGCAGGTAAACATAATGCAATGTGCCAGCGTACTTCCTTATATACCCTCGCGGTGGGGCAAAGTTACGCATGCAAATTGGCACTGCCATTTGGTGTTTTCTAAGATCTCGAAGATGATAGGCTTCTAGGTGAAACCCCCATTCGTCAGTCACTGACGTTACGTCTCCGTTCCCTCCTCAGGGAATGAGGGTTACATACGTAACCGAGACGTTTATGGTACACAGTTACAGTAAAACAGAAGAGCTCACCTGTGGCCCTTTCCTGCTAAAGCTCTGATTGCTGATGTGAAACTGTGTGACAGGTGTTGCCCATGTGATGAGGCAGTGTGCATGTTTGAATGGCAGTGTGTTCCTTTTTCTGCATGAAAATTGTGCCAAATGCAGAGAATT
>JAGHMJ010004488.1:7500-30000 GCA_018749465.1 Paracanthobrama guichenoti | reverse complement strand
AGTCTGTAAAAATGCAAAAAGCTTTCATTGCATATCATTAACAGTATAAAAACAGTAGAAGTCAATGGAAAGTCCCCACTAAGATACAAAAACACATGAATGACAGACTTTGTTAGTTGATAGAGGGACAAATTGGATCAGACTGATGAAAGAGAAGCTCTAACAATGTTTGCTATATTTTAATACGATCAGTGCTTTAGTCTTTCTCCACCATTGACAATTTTCACTGTTATATGATAGGGGCCATTACATATCTTCTGAAAAAGTACTGAATCTCAGATCTAAACACTGGTGAAGAAGAAGCAGAAACCAGTGATGGAAGCATTGCCGACACATGTAAAATAACACGATCATCAAACGTACATATAAATCAATTACTGAATGAAATGTTGAAACCATAAAGAGGAAATGACTGAAGCTTTGAGGTGTTGTACTCGATCTACTCCATCTGTGTTTGATCATCGTTCTGAATCCCATCTGAACAAAGACTTGGACAAAAATGAGATTTCTTTTGATATATTGCATGTTCAGACAATCATACAACAAAGCATTCTGGGGGTTAGGGTTAAGTAAACTTGTGAAAATGATAAAAAATACTGGCGGGGTTGGCAAGTCTTTCAAAAAATGCTGGTGGGGAAGCAGTTATTAGCTGAGAGATGTTAAAATTGAATGGTTCTGAAAGAAACGCATATGGAAAAACTGGGAGATTGTATTATTGAAACACCTAGTGTGTGTTCTTAAGTCTGGTTCTGGTCAGGTGTGGGTCTGGTCAACTGGTTACTTACAAAGCACTAAATGGTTTAGCTCCCCAGTACTTGAGTGAGCTCTTAACGCATTATACTCCATCACGTCTATTACGGTCTCAAAACTCTGGCCAGTTGATAATCCCTAGAATATCAAAATCAACTGCAGGCGGTCGATCCTTTTCCTGTTTAGCGCCTAAACTCTGGAACAGTCTTCCTAGCATTGTTCGGGAAGCAGACACACTCTGTCAGTTTAAATCTAGACTAAAAACGCATCTCTTTACTATGGCTTACACATAAAACATTATCAATCTCTATTATTCAAATCAGTAAATGATTGTTAGGCTGCATTAACTAGGTCAGCCGGAACCGGGAACACTTCCCATAACACCTGATGTACTCGTTACATCATAAGAAGAATGGCATCTACGCTAATGTTAGTCTCTCTGTTTATCCCGAGGTTTACTGCAGTCAGCCGGATCCGGGCGTATCCAGATCAGATGGTGGACCAGCGCCTGGACATGACCAATGCATCCCTGAAATGTCTGCAGAGAGCGTGTCAAATAAACTCCCCCCGTAAATGCTGCATCGACACGACATCCTCATTAAACCCGTCTCCTGTGTGACGACTCCAATCTTTCGAACAATCTTATGAATATCTATTTACCTAATATGACTTAAGACCTGCAATGTTGCCAGAATTATAATCACACACTGTTTGTTCGTCGGCCAGAGGAGAACTGGCACCCCGACTGAGCCTGGTTTCTCCCAAGGTTTTTTCCTCCATTCTGACCCTGAAGGAGTTTTGGTTCCTTGCCACCGTTGCCTCTGGCTTTTGGCTTGCTCAGTTGGGGACTCCTAAATCTCATCTATATTACCGATCTGCCCGCATTGACACTATATTATACTGAAATGAGCTGGATAACATCACCGTTTCACCAGAACGGCTGTACAAATTCTGTTGCATTATTTTCCTGTTTACAATGTGAAGCTGCTTTGAAACAATTGGACTTGTTAAAAGCGCTATATAAATAAAGGTGATTTGATTTGACACACCCACACAGTATGCTATATTACTATACTATAATATGCTGTTATACACCATATAACTCCATATAAAAGCCAGACTAAGGCCTGTGCAAAAAAAAGAAAGAAAAAAAAAAGACCAATTTTGGCCTCTTCCCAACAGGAAAAAAACAACAATCAGAATGCAATCAAAACATGTCGTTATAATGGAAGTCAATGGGGCAGAAACAGACACAAAGAGTAAATGAGGGAGAAAACATTCAAATCTGATGCTGCACAAAAACTACCAATGCATCAAAGCCAGTGTTGGTACTGATCTCTCACATGCCCAAGACTGTGATAAGAGGTAAAAAAAAAAAAAAAAAAAAAAAAAAAAATCCAGTCCACAATCACTTTTTTTATTGATAACAGTCATATATATATACACTCACCTAAATGATTATTAGGAACACCTGTTCAATTTCTCATTAATGGAATTATCTAATCAACCAATCACATGGCAGTTGCTTCAATGCATTTAGGGGTGTGGTCCTGGTCAAGACATGGTTGCATGGTTGAGTGTGGCATGGTTGTTGGTTCCAGACGGGCCGGTCTGAGTATTTCACAATCTGCTCAGTTACTGGGATTTTCACGCACAACCATTTCTAGGGTTTACAAAGAATGGTGTGAAAAGGGAAAAACTTCCAGTATGCGGCAGTCCTGTGGGAGAAAATGCCTTGTTGATGCTAGAGGTCAGAGGAGAATGGGCCGACTGATTCAAGCTGATAGAAGAGCAACTTTGACTGAAATAACCACTCGTTACAACCGAGGTATGCAGCAAAGCATTTGTGAAGCCACAACACGCACAACCTTGAGGCGGATGGGCTACAACAGCAGAAGACCCCACCGGGTACCACTCATCTCCACTACAAATAGGAAAAAGAGGCTACAATTTGCACAAGCTCACCAAAATTGGACAGTTGAAGACTGGAAAAATGTTGCCTGGTCTGATGAGTCTCGATTTCTGTTGAGACATTCAGATGGTAGAGTCAGAATTTGGCGTAAACAGAATGAGAACATGGATCCATCATGCCTTGTTACCACTGTGCAGGCTGGTGGTGGTGGTGTAATGGTGTGGGGGATGTTTTCTTGGCACACTTTAGGCCCCTTAGTGCCAATTGGGCATTGTTTAAATGCCAAAGCCTACCTGAGCATTGTTTCTGACCATGTCCCTCCCTTTATGACCACCATGTACCCATTCTCTGATGGCTACTTCCAGCAGGATAATGCACCATGTCACAAAGCTCGAATCATTTCAAATTGGTTTCTTGAACATGACAATGAGTTCACTGTTCTAAATGGCCCCCACAGTCACCAGATCTCAACCCAATAGAGCATCTTTGGGATGTGGTGGAATGGGAGCTTCGTGCCCTGGATGTGCATCTCACAAATCTCCATCAAATCAAATCACCTTTATTTATATAGCACTTTTAACAAGTCCAATTGTTTCAAAGCAGCTTCACATTGTTAACAGGAAAATAATGCAACAGAATTTGTACAGCCGTTCTGGTGAAACGGTGATGTTATCCAGCTAATTTCAAGTATCATATAGTGTCAATGCGGGCAGATCGGGAATATAGATGAGATTTAGGTGTCCCCAACTGAGCAAGCCAAAAGCCAGAGGCAACGGTGGCAAGGAACCAAAACTCCTTCAGGGTCAGAATGGAGAAAAAAACCTTGGGAGAAACCAGGCTCAGTCGGGGTGCCAGTTCTCCTCTGGCCGACGAACAAACAGTGTGTGATTATAATTCTGGCAACATAGCAGGTCTTATTCATATTAGGTAAATAGATATTCGTAAGATTATTCGAAAGATTGGAGTCGTCACGCCAAGACGGGTTTAATGAGGATGTCGTTTCGATGCAGCATTTACGGGGGAGGAGTTTATTTGACACGCTCTCTGCAGACATTTCAGGGATGCGTTGGTCATGTCCAGGCGCTGGTCCATCTGATCTGGACACGGCCCGGATCCGGCTGACTGCAGTAAACCTCGGGATAAACAGAGAGACTAACATTAGCGTAGATGCCATTCTTCTTATGATGTAACGAGTACATCAGGTGTTATGGGAAGTGTTCCCGGTTCCGGCTGACCTAGTTAATGCAGCCTAACAATCATTTACTGATTTGAATAATAGAAATTGGTAATGTTTTATGTGTAAGCCATAGTAAAGAGATGCGTTTTTAGTCTAGATTTAAACTGACAGAGTGTGTCTGCTTCCCGAGCAATGCTAGGAAGACTGTTTCAGAGTTTAGGCGCTAAATAGGAAAAGGATCGACCGCCTGCAGTTGATTTTGATATTCTAGGGATTATCAACTGGCCAGAGTTTTGAGACCGCAATAGACGTGATGGAGTATAATGCGTTAAGAGCTCGCTCAAGTACTGGGGAGCTAAACCATTTAGTGCTTTGTAAGTAATAAGCAAAATTTTTAAATTTATACGATGTTTAATAGGGAGCCAGTGCAGTGTTGACAGAACTGGGCTAATACAAGTTACAAGTTACAAGTTATTTATTTGTCATTACACATGTACAAGTACAGTATAACGAAATGAAGTTTGGAGCAAGCCTCCGGGCCGCAGCCGATTAGTCAGGCGCCGCCACACGCTCTCCAGAAATACAAGAATGCAGTTTAGCAAGCATTACATAGCAAAACACAACAAAACATCAACAAAACATAAACATAAACATAAACATGACACAGTACACGTGGTCACGTGATGGGATTTTTTGTATGGACTGGGAGAGGAGATAGATAAAGACAGGCAGACGGTTGTAGTGGGGGCCGGGGTAGGTTTGTGTATGGTGCGAGTGAGTCTGAGATTGTGTTGTGTATAATATATAATAATATGGTCATACTTCCTGGTTCTAGTAAGAGCTCAAGCTGCTGCGTTTTGGACCAGCTGGAGTTTGTTTATTAAGCGAGCAGGGCAACCACCCAGTAAAACATTACAATAATCTAGCCTTGAGGTCATGAACGCATGAATTAACTGTTCAGCATTTTGCATCGAAAGGATGTGCCGTAATTTAGATATAATTTTAAGATGGTAGAATGCAGTTTTACAGATGTTAGAAACGTGGCTTTCAAATGAGACATTGGTATCAAAGAGCAACTCACTGACAACGAGGACTTGACAGAGCAGCCATCGAGTGTTAGACAGTATTCTAGGTTACTACTTGCAGAGTTTTTTTGTCCAATAATTAAACATTTTTTTCTGAATTAAGTTGCAGGAAATTGCTAGACATCCAATGTTTTATATCAGCTATGCATTCCGTTAATCTTGTGAATTGGTAAGTTTCGTCAGGGCGTGAAGAAATATAGAGCTGAGTATCGTCAGCATAACAATGAAAACTAACGCCATGCTTCATAATGATATCTCCCAGTGGTAGCATGTACAGGGTGAAGAGCAACGGTCCTAACACTGAGCCCTGCGGTACTCCATACTGAACTTGTGATCGGTGTGACATCTCTTCATTTACTGCTACAAACTGCTAACGGTCAGATAAGTATGATTTAAGCCATGCCAATGCAGTTCCACTAATGCCAACATAATTTTCGAGTCTATTCAAAAGAATGTTGTGGTCGATAGTATCGAATGCAGCGCTAAGACCGAGTAACACTAATAGAGAGATACAACCACGATCGGATGATAAGAGTAAATCATTTGTAACTCTGATGAGAGCAGTCTCAGTACTATGATACGGTCTAAATCCTGACTGGAAATCCTCACAGATACCATTTCTTTCTAAAAAGGAACATAATTGTGAAGACACTGCCTTTTCCAGTATTTTTGACAGGAAGGGTAGATTTGAGATTGGCCTGTAATTGACTAATTCTGTAGGATCAAGTTGAGGTTTTTTAATAAGTGGTTTGATAATAGCCAACTTAAAAATTTTCGGTACATATCCTAATAACAAAGATGAGTTAATGATATTAAGAAGAGGATCTATGACCTCTGGTAACATCTCTTTTAATAGCCTTGTCGGTATAGGGTCGAGCATACATGTTGATTTAGATGATTTAACGAGTTTAGCCAATTCTTCCTCTCCTATAGCAGTGAATGAATGCAATTTTTTCTCAGTGACACAACAATGCTCTGTCCACAAATCTCCATCAACTGCAAGATACTATCCTATCAATATGGGCCAACATTTCTAAAGAATGCTTTCAGCACCTTCAATGCCACGTAGAATTAAGGCAGTTCTGAAGGCAAAAGGGGGTCAAACACAGTATTAGTATGGTGTTCATAATAATCCTTTAGGTGAGTGTATATACTGACTGTAACTGATACATATTTAAAGCGGTTTAATTTAGTGGATGTTTTCATCCTGAACATAACGAAAGGGAAGTGAATTTGAGCAATGCACAAGGGTTAAACATATATATATTGACGTCCACTGACGTCCTCTACTTGTCTAGTCAAGCAAGACTAGCAGGAAAAAAACAGGAATTATCTTTATGAAATACATGATTTGTATACAAAGTAAATATATTTACTTTATCTTGTTCACAAAGTGCCCAGTGTGGTTAAGTGATTGCAAAGCCACTGCATTGTAGTCATTATTTCAACCTGTTTTATGTATATACATGTAAAACAGATATATACCCGGTCACCATTTAGGTCTGAGTTGGATGAAGATTGCCAAAACTGTGCTGCCAAGATTTAGTAACAATTTAAATCTTGTGATATTACAAAATCTTTCGATGGGATAGATTATCTCGCGAGATAGTGTTAACGTGTTCTCCCGGTAGGCCGGAACATTGAACAACCATGAGGACCATAGGAATTGAAGAGTTGTATCGATATATATTATTAGAAATCTACTGTTGGGTAAGTACATTTTGTATTATTACGTGCTTGAGTTTCACTTGTTTGATGAAGGAACCAAAATAAATTAAAGCTGCGAGCAGCGATGACGGGCCCAAGCTGGTGGCACCGCCGCCACGGTGGCTTCAGGGAAACTGTGCACGACAGGCAATATGCATTTCAACAGGAGAATATTTTTTTTACAAATATTTTAAATATGCCACATTTACCGCAGCAGCTGGTGCCACTATGAACACAAGCCACACCCATGATGTCATTTAAATATAGATTAATTTTATTGTCATAGGATATAATAGGTCGCTTTCAAATATGCGCAGTTATCCAGAAGGCTAGTGTTTAATTCAAGGTATTTTTAAAAAACTCTTTTTCACACTAAAGTGATAGTTATTGGTGATAGCCTATGATATGTTAGGGTTAGGGTTAGGGGACTGAAAATCCAGCGTGGTTAGCTCCAACAGGCGCCGCGATATGGTATTGCACCCCCTACCCCTAGGGTTGAGTTTCGCAATTTTGTGTTTTGACTTGGGTGTGACTTGTGTTTTGACTTGGATGGGACTTGTTTTTTGAGTTTGGTGGGATTTGGGTGGGTGGGACTTGTGTTTGAGTTGGGTGTGACTTGTGTTTTGATTTGGGTGGGACTTGTGTTTTGACTTTGGTGGGTTGGACTTGTGTTTGAGTTGGGTGTGACTTGTGTTTTGATTTGGGTGGGACTTGTGTTATGACTTTGGTGGGTTGGACTTGTGTTTTGACTTGGGTGGGTGCAACTTTTGTTTTGACTTGGGTGGGACTTGTGTTTGAGTTGGCTGGGACTTGGGTGGGTTGGACTTGTATTTTGACTTGGGTGGGTGCAACTTTTGTTTTGACTTGTGTTTGAGTTGGGTGGGACTTGTTTTAACTTGGTAGGACTTGTGTTTTGACTTGGGTGGGTAGGACTTGTGTTTGAGTTGGGTGGGACTTGTGTCTTGACTTGGGTGGGACTTGGTGGGTGGGACTTGTGTTTGAGTTGGGTGGGACTTGTGTTTGACTTGGTTGGGACCTGGGTGGGTGGGACTTAGAATTTGGGTGGGTTGGACTTGAGTTTTGGGTGGGTGGGACTTGAGTTTTGCAGTTTTCAGGGCTATTTCAAGGGTTGAGTTTTACAGTTTCCAGGGCTAGGGTTAGGGTTGAGTTTTGCAGTTTCCAGGGCTAGGTTTAGGGTTGAGTTTTCCAGTTTTTAGGGTTAGGGTTAGGGTTAGGGTTAGGTTAGGTTAGGTTAGGTTAGGGTTAGGGTTAGGTTAGGGTTAGGGGGAGGGTTAGGTTAGGGTTAGTTAGGTTAGGGGTTAGGGTTAGGGTTAGGGTTAGGTTATAGGGATTAAAACGAATTTTGCACCCCCCCTCAAGTGCACCCCCCCTGTATTTTTGCACCCTTAGGTCCTAGAGAGCTGAAATTTCGTATATATACTAATTAGGCCACGCCCTGTCGATTGGGCGTGGTTTGGGACCTCTAGCACCAACAGGCACTGAGATATGGTATTGCACCCCCTACCCCTAGGGTTGAGTTTCGCAGTTTTGTGTTTTGACTTAGGTGTGACTTGTGTTTTGACTTAGGTGGGACTTGTTTTTGAGTTTGGTGGGTTGGACTTTGGTGGGTTGGACTTGTGTTTTGATTTGGGTGGGTGGGACTTGTGTTTGAGTTTAGGTGTGACTTGTGTGTTTGAGTTAGGTGGGACTTGTTTGAGTTAGGTTGTTTTGATTTTTGTGTTTAGGTGGGACTTGTGTTTGAGTTAGGTGTGACTTGTGTTTTGATTTGGGTTGGACTTGTGTTTTGACTTGGGTGGGACTTGTGTTTGAGTTGGGTGGGACTTGTGTTTTAACTAACAGTGGGACTTGTGTTTTGACTTGGGTGGAACTTGTGTTTTGACTTGGGTGGGTGGAACTTGTGTTTGACTTAGGTGACTTGGGTGGGACTTGTGTTTGAGTTGGGTGGGACTTGTGTCTTGATTTGGGTGGGACTTGGTGGGTGGGACTTGTGTTTGAGTTGGGTGGGACTTGTGTTTGACTTGGTTGGGACCTGGGTGGGTGGGACATAAAATTTGGGTTGGTTGGACTTGAGTTTTGGGTGGGTGGGACTTGAGTTTTGCAATTTTCAGGGCTATTTCAAGGGTTGAGTTTTGCAGTTTCCAGGGCTAGGGTTAGGGTTGAGTTTTGGGTTAGGGTTAGGTTAGTTAGGGTTAGGGTTAGGGTTAGGGTTAGGGTTAGGGTTAGGGTTAGGGTTAGGGTTAGGGTTAGGGTTAGGTTAGGGTTAGGGTTAGGTTAGGGTTAGGTTATAGGGATAAAGCAGATTTTGCACCCCCTCAAGTGCACCCCCCCTGTATTTTTGCACCCTTAGGTCCTAGAGAGCTGAAATTTCGTATATATACTAATTAGGCCACGCCCTGTCGATTGGGCGTGGTTTGGGACCTCTAGCACCAACAGGCACTGAGATATGGTATTGCACCCCCTACCCCTAGGGTTGAGTTTCGCAGTTTTGTGTTTTGACTTGGGTGTGACTTGTGTTTTGACTTGGGTGGGACTTGTTTTTTGAGTTTGGTGGGTTGGACTTTGGTGGGTTGGACTTGTGTTTTGATTTGGGTGGGTGGGACTTGTGTTTGAGTTAGGTGTGACTTGTGTTTGAGTTAGGTGTGACTTGTGTTTTGACTTAGGTGGGACTTGTGTTTGAGTTAGGTGTGACTTGTTTGTTTTGGATTTGGGTTTGGACTTGTGTTTTGACTTAGGTGGGACTTGTGTTTGAGTTAGGTGGGACTTGTGTTTTAACTTAGGTGGGACTTGTGTTTTGACTTGGAGGTGGAACTTGTGTTTTGACTTAGGTGGAACTTTGTGTTTTGACTTAGGTGGGTGGGACTTGTGTTTGAGTTAGGTGGGACTTGTGTCTTGATTTGGGTGGGACTTGGTGGGTGGGACTTGTGTTTGAGTTAGGTGGGACTTGTGTTTGACTTGGTTGGGACCTGGGTGGGTGGGACATAAAATTTGGGTTAGTTGGACTTGAGTTTTGGGTGGGTGGGACTTGAGTTTTGCAATTTTCAGGGCTATTTCAAGGGTTGAGTTTTGCAGTTTCCAGGGCTAGGGTTAGGGTTGAGTTTTGCAGTTTCCAGGGCTAGGGTTAGGGTTAGGGTTAGGGTTAGGGTTAGGGTTAGGGTTAGGGTTAGGGTTAGGGTTAGGGTTAGGGTTAGGGTTAGGGGTTAGGGTTAGGGTTAGGGGTTAGGGTTAGGGTTAGGGTTATAGGGATAAAAGCAATTTTGCACCCCCCCTCAAGTGCACCCCCCCTGTATTTTTGCACCCTTAGGTCCTAGAGAGCTGAAATTTCGTATATATACTAATTAGGCCACGCCCTGTCGATTGGGCGTGGTTTGGGACCTCTAGCACCAACAGGCACTGAGATATGGTATTGCACCCCTACCCCTAGGGTTGAGTTGCATGTTTTGTGTTTTGACTTAGGTGTGACTTGTGTTTTGACTTAGGTGGGACTTGTTTTTGAGTTTTAGTGGGTTGGACTTTGGTGGGTTGGACTTGTGTTTTGATTTGGGTGGAGTGGGACTTGTGTTTGAGTTAGGTGTGACTTGTGTTTGAGTTAGGTGTGACTTGTGTTTTGACTTAGGTGGGACTTGTGTTTGAGTTTGAGTTAGGTGTGACTTGTGTTTTGATTTTAGGTTGGACTTGTGTTTTGACTTGTGGTGGGACTTGTGTTTTGAGTTAGGTGGGACTTGTGTTTTTAACTGGGACTTGGTGGGACTTGTGTTTTGACTTGGGTGGAACTTGTGTTTTGACTTAGGTGGAACTTGTGTTTTGACTTAGGGTAGGAGGACTGTGTTTGAGTTAGGTGGGACTTGTGTCTTGATTTGGGTGGGACTTAGTAGGTGGGACTTGTGTTTGAGTTGGGTGGGACTTGTGTTTGACTTAGTTGGATTTGGGACCTGGGTGGGTGGGACATAAAATTTGGGTGGGTTGGACTTGAGTTTTGGGTGGGTGGGACTTGAGTTTTGCAATTTTCAGGGCTAGTTTCAGTTGGTTGGTTTGAGTTTTTGCAGTTTCAGGGCTAGGGTTAGGGTTAGTTTTAGGGTTAGGTTAGGGTTAGGGTTAGGGTTAGGTTAGGGTTAGGGTTAGGGTTAGGGTTAGGGTTAGGTTAGGGTTAGGGTTAGGGTTAGGGTTAGGGTTAGGGTTAGGGTTAGGGGTTTAGGGTTAGGGTTAGGGTTAGGGTTAGGGTTAGGGTTAGGGTTAGGTTATAGGGATAAAAACGAATTTTGCACCCCCCCTCAAGTGCACCCCCCCTGTATTTTTGCACCCTTAGGTCCTAGAGAGCTGAAATTTCGTATATATACTAATTAGGCCACGCCCTGTCGATTGGGCGTGGTTTGGGACCTCTAGCACCAACAGGCACTGAGATATGTAGTTGCACCCCTACCCCTAGGGTTGAGTTTCGCAGTTTTGTGTTTTGACTTAGGTGTGACTTGTGTTTTGACTTAGGTGGGACTTGTTTTTGAGTTTGGTGGGTTGGACTTTGGTAGGTTGGACTTGTGTTTTGATTTGGGTGAGTGGTGGGACTTGTGTTTGAGTTAGGGACTTGTGACTTGTGTTTGTGTTAGGTGTGACTTGTGTTTTGACTTAGGTGGGACTTGTGTTTGAGTTAGGTGTGACTTGTGTTTTGATTTAGGTTGGACTTGTGTTTTGACTTAGGTGGGACTTGTGTTTGAGTTAGGTGGGACTTGTGTTTGAGTTAGGTGGGACTTGTGTTTGGGACTTGACTTGTTTTGACTTAGGTGGAACTTTGTGTTTTGACTTAGGTGGAACTTGTGTTTTGACTTAGGTGGAGTAGGACTTGTGTTTGAGTTAGGTGGGACTTGTGTCTTGATTTGGGTGGGGGACTTGGTGGGTGGGACTTGTGTTTGAGTTAGGTGGGACTTGTGTTTGACTTGAGTTTGGGACCTGGGTGGGTGGGACATAAAATTTGGGTTGGTTGGACTTGAGTTTTGGGTGGGTGGGACTTGAGTTTTGCAATTTTCAGGGCTATTTCAGGGGTTGAGTTTTGCAGTTTCAGGGCTAGAGTTAGTTAGTGGAGTTTGCAGTTTCAGGGTTAGGGGTTAGGTTGAGTTTAGGGTTAGGGGTTAGGGTTGAGTTAGGGTTAGGTTAGGGTTAGGGTTAGGTTATTAGGTTAGGGTTAGGGTTAGGGTTAGGGTTAGGGTTAGGGTTAGGGTTAGGGTTAGGTTAGGGTTAGGGTTAGTTAGGTTAGGGTTAGGGTTAGGGTTAGGGTTAGGGTTAGGGTTAGGGTAGGGTTAGGTTATAGGGATAAAAACGAATTTTGCACCCCCCCTCAAGTGCACCCCCCCTGTATTTTTGCACCCTTAGGTCCTAGAGAGCTGAAATTTCGTATATATACTAATTAGGCCACGCCCTGTCGATTGGGCGTGGTTTGGGACCTCTAGCACCAACAGGCACTGAGATATGGTATTGCACCCCCTACCCCTAGGGTTGAGTTTCGCAGTTTTGTGTTTTGACTTAGGTGTGACTTGTGTTTTGACTTAGGTGGGACTTGTTTTTGAGTTTGGTGGGTTGGACTTTGGTGGGTTGGACTTGTGTTTTGATTTGGGTGAGTGGGACTTGTGTTTGACTTAGGTGTGACTTGTGTTTTGAGTTAGGTGTGACTTGTGTTTTTTACTTAGGTTGGACTTGTGTTTGAGTTAGGTGTGACTTGTGTTTTGATTTAGGTTGGACTTGTGTTTTTTGACTTAGAGTGGGACTTGTGTTTTGACTTAGGGTGGGACTTGTGTTTTTAGGTGTGGACTTGTGTTTTAACTTGGAGTGGGACTTGTGTTTTGACTTAGAGTGGAACTTGTGTTTTTTTGACTTAGGTGGAACTTGTGTTTTGACTTTAGGTGAGTAGGACTTGTGTTTGAGTTGGGTGGGACTTGTGTCTTGATTTGGGTGGGACTTGGTGGGTGGGACTTGTGTTTGAGTTGGGTGGGACTTGTGTTTGACTAGGTTGGGACCTGGGTGGGTGGGACATAAAATTTGGGTTTAGTTGGACTTGAGTTTTGGGTGGGTGGGACTTGAGTTTTTTTGCTATTTCAAGGGTTGGAGTTTGCAGTTTCAGGGTTGGGTTTGTTAGTTTTGCAGTTTCAGGTTATTTAGGAAAGTTAGGAGGAGGTTAGGGTTAGGGTTAGGGTTAGGGTTAGGTTAGGGTTAGGGTTAGGGTTAGGGTTAGGGTTAGGGTTAGGGTTAGGGTTAGGGTTAGGTTAGGGTTAGGGTTAGGGTTAGGGTTAGGGTTAGGGTTAGGTTAGGGTTAGGGTTAGGGTTAGGTTATAGGGATAAAAAGCAGATTTTACCCCCTCAAGTGCACCCCTGTATTTTGCACCCTTAGGTCCTAGAGAGCTGAAATTTCGTATATATACTAATTAGGCCACGCCCTGTCGATTGGGCGTGGTTTGGGACCTCTAGCACCAACAGGCACTGAGATATGGTATTGCACCCCCTACCCCTAGGGTTGAGTTTATGATTTTGTGTTTTGACTTAGGTGTGACTTGTGTTTTGACTTAGGTGGGACTTGTTTTTGAGTTTAGTGGGTTGGACTTTGGTGGGTTGGACTTGTGTTTTGATTTGGGTGGGGTGGGACTTGTGTTTGAGTTAGGTGTGACTTGTGTTTGAGTTAGGTGTGACTTGTGTTTTGACTTAGGTGGGACTTGTGTTTTTGAGTTAGTTGTGACTTGTTGTTTTGATTTAGGTTGGACTTGTGTTTGACTTAGGTGGGACTTGTGTTTTTTGACTTTAGTGGGACTTGTGTTTTGACTTAGGTGGGACTTGTGTTTTGAGTTAGAGTGGGACTTGTGTTTGGAGGTGGGACTTGTGTTTTGACTTAGGTGGAACTTGTGTTTTGACTTTTTGAACTTGTGAGTAGGACTTGTGTTTGTTTGAGTTAGGTGGGACTTGTGTCTTAGGTGGGTGGGACTTGTGTTTGGGTGGGACTTAGTGGGTGGGACTTGTGTTTGAGTTGGGTGGGACTTGTGTTTGACTTGGTTTGGGACCTGGGTGGGTGGGACTTAAAATTTGGGTGGGTTGGACTTGAGTTTTGGGTGGGTGGGACTTGAGTTTTGAATTTTCAGGGTTTCAAAAGGGTTGAGGGTTAGGTTAGGGTTAGGGTTAGGGTTAGGGTTAGAGTTTTGCAGTTAGCAGGGTTAGGGTTAGGGTTAGGGTTAGGGTTAGGGTTTAGGGTTAGTTAGGTTAGGGTAGGAGGTTAGGGTTAGGGTTAGGGTTAGGGTTAGGTTAGGGTTAGGGTTAGGGTTAGGGTTTAGGGTTGGGGTTAGGGTTAGGGTTAGGGGGTTATTATAGGGATAAAAGCAATTTTGCACCCCCTCAAGTGCACCCCTGTATTTTGCACCCTTAGGTCCTAGAGAGCTGAAATTTCGTATATATACTAATTAGGCCACGCCCTGTCGATTGGGCGTGGTTTGGGACCTCTAGCACCAACAGGCACTGAGATATGGTATTGCACCCCTACCCCTAGGGTTGAGTTTTATGATTTTGTGTTTTGACTTAGGTGTGACTTGTGTTTTGACTTAGGTGGGACTTGTTTTTGAGTTTGGTGGGTTGGACTTTGGTGGGTTGGACTTGTGTTTTGTTTTGGGTGGGTGGGACTTGTGTTTGAGTTAGGTGTGACTTGTGTTTGAGTTAGGTGTGACTTGTGTGTTTTGTGTTTGAGTTAGTGGACTTGTGTTTGAGTTAGGTGTGACTTGTGTTTTGTTTTAGCAGTTGGACTTGTGTTTGACTTAGGTGGGACTTGTGTTTTGACTTAGGTGGGACTTGTGTTTTGGGTAGGACTTGTGTTTTAACTTGGTGGGACTTGTGTTTTGACTTAGGTGGAACTTGTGTTTTTGACTTAGGTGGAACTTGTGTTTTGACTTAGGTGGGTAGGACTTGTGTTTGAGTTAGGTGGGACTTGTGTCTTGATTTGGGTGGGACTTGGTGGGTGGGACTTGTGTTTGAGTTAGGTGGGACTTGTGTTTGACTTAGATTTGGGACCTGGGTGGGTGGGACATGTGTTTTGGGTTGTTGGACTTGAGTTTTGGGTGGGTTGGGACTTGAGTTTTGCAATTTTCAGGGCTAGGGTTTTGGGTTGAGTTTTTGCAGTTTCAGGGTTAGTTGGGAGTTAGGGTTAGGGTTAGGGTTAGGGTTAGGGTTAGGGTTAGGGGGTTGCAGTTTAGTTAGGTTAGGGGGTTAGGGTTAGGGTTAGGGTTAGAGGTTAGGTTAGTTAGGGTTAGGGTTAGGGTTAGGGTTAGGGTTGGGTTTAGGGTTAGGGTTAGGGTTAGGTTAGGGTTGGGGTTAGGGTTAGGGTTAGGGTTAGGGTTGGGGTTATAGGGATAAAAGCAGGGATTTTGCACCCCCTCAAGTGCACCCCTGTATTTTTGCACCCTTAGGTCCTAGAGAGCTGAAATTTCGTATATATATACTTAGGCCACGCCCTGTCGATTGGGCGTGGTTTGGGACCTCTAGCACCAACAGGCACTGAGATATGGTATTGCACCCCTACCCCTAGGGTTGAGTTTATGAGTTTTGTGTTTTGACTTAGGTGTGACTTGTGTTTTGACTTGGGTGGGACTTGTTTTTTTGAGTTGGGTGGGTTGGACTTTGGTGGGTTGGACTTGTGTTTTGATTTGGGTAGAGTGGGACTTGTGTGTTTGAGTTAGGTGTGACTTGTGTTTGAGTTAGGTGTGACTTGTGTTTTGACTTAGGTGGGACTTGTGTTTTTTGACTTGTGTTTTGTGTTTGATTTAGGTTGGACTTGTGTTTTGACTTAGGTGGGACTTGTGTTTGAGTTAGGTGGGACTTGTGTTTTAACTTAGAGTGGGACTTTGGTGGGACTTGTGTTTTGACTTAGGTGGAACTTGTGTTTTGACTTAGGTGGAACTTGTGTTTTGACTTGGGTGGAGTGGGTAGGACTTGTGTTTGAGTTGGGTGGGACTTGTGTCTTGATTTGGGTGGGACTTGGTGGGTGGGACTTGTGTTTGAGTTGGGTGGGACTTGTGTTTGACTTGGTTGGGACCTGGGTGGGTGGGACATAAAATTTGGGTTGGTTGGACTTGAGTTTTGGGTGGGTGGGACTTGAGTTTTGCAGTTTTCAGGGCTATTTAAAAGGGTTGAGTTTGCAGTTTCAGGGCTAGGGTTAGGGTTGAGTTTTGCAGTTTCAGGGCTAGGGTAAGGGTTAGGGTTTAGGGTTAGGTTAGTTGAGTTAGGGTTAGGGTTAGGGTTAGGGTTAGGGTTAGGGGGGTTAGGGGTTAGGGTTAGGGTTAGGTTAGGGTTAGGGTTAGGGTTAGGGTTAGGGTTAGGGTTAGGGTTAGGGTTAGGGTTAGGGTTAGGGTTAGGGTTAGGGTTAGGGTTAGGTTATAGGGATAAAAACGAATTTTGCACCCCCCCTCAAGTGCACCCCCCCTGTATTTTTGCACCCTTAGGTCCTAGAGAGCTGAAATTTCGTATATATACTAATTAGGCCACGCCCTGTCGATTGGGCGTGGTTTGGGACCTCTAGCACCAACAGGCACTGAGATATGGTATTGCACCCCCTACCCCTAGGGTTGAGTTTATGCATTTTGTGTTTTGACTTAGGTGTGACTTGTGTTTTGACTTGGGTGGGACTTGTTTTTTGAGTTTGGTGGGTTGGACTTTGGTGGGTTGGACTTGTGTTTTGATTTGGGTGGGTGGGACTTGTGTTTGAGTTGGGTGTGACTTGTGTTTTGAGTTAGGTGTGACTTGTGTTTTGACTTAGGTGTTGGACTTGTGTTTGAGTTAGGTGTGACTTGTGTTTTGATTTAGGTTGGACTTGTGTTTGAGTTAGGTGGGACTTGTGTTTTGAGTTAGGTGGGACTTGTGTTTTGACTTAGGTGGGACTTGTGTTTTGACTTGGTGGAACTTGTGTTTTGACCAGGTGGAACTTGTGTTTTTGACAGGTGGGGTGACTTGTGTGGGTGGGACTTGTGTTTGAGTTAGGTGGGACTGTGTTTGTCTTGATTGTGTCTTGATTTGGGTGGGACTTGGTGGGTGGGACTTGTGTTTGAGTTAGGTGGGACTTGTGTTTGACTTAGTTTGGGACCTGGGTGGGTGGGACATAAAATTTGGGTTGGTTGGACTTGAGTTTTGGGTGGGTGGGACTTGAGTTTTGCAATTTTCAGGGCTATTGGGACCTGGTTGAGTTTTGCAGTTTCAGGGTTTAGGAGTTGGGTTGAGTTTGCAGTTTAGGGTTAGAGGTTTGAGTTAGGTTGCAGGGTTAGGGTTAGGGTTAGGGTTAGGGTTAGGGTTAGGTTAGGGTTAGGGTTAGGGTTAGGGTTAGGGTTAGGGTTAGGAGGTTAGGGTTAGGGTTAGGGTTAGGGTTAGGTTAGGGTTGGGTTAGGGTTAGGATTTGGGGTTGGGTTATAGGGATAAAAGCAATTTTGCACCCCCTCAAGTGCACCCCTGTATTTTGCACCCTTAGGTCCTAGAGAGCTGAAATTTCGTATATATACTAATTAGGCCACGCCCTGTCGATTGGGCGTGGTTTGGGACCTCTAGCACCAACAGGCACTGAGATATGGTATTGCACCCCTACCCCTAGGGTTGAGTTTCGCATTTTGTGTTTTGACTTAGGTGTGACTTGTGTTTTGACTTAGGTGGGACTTGTTTTTGAGTTTGAGTGGGTTGGACTTTGGTGGGTTGGACTTGTGTTTTGATTTGGGTGGAGTGGGACTTGTGTTTGAGTTAGGTGTGACTTGTGTTTGAGTTAGGTGTGACTTGTGTTTTGACTTAGGTGGGACTTGTGTTTGAGTTAGGTGTGACTTGTGTTTTGATTTAGGTTGGACTTGTGTTTTGTTTGGGTTGGACTTGGTTTGAGGACTTGGGACTTGTGTTTAACTTAGGTGGGACTTGTGTTTGGGACTTGTTTTGGAGGTGGAGACTTGTGTTTTGACTTAGGTGGAACTTGTGTTTTGACTTGTGTTGATTGGTGGAGTAGGACTTGTGTTTGAGTGGGACTTGGGACTTGTGTCTTGATTTGGGTGGGACTTGGTGGGTGGGACTTGTGTTTGAGTTGGGTGGTGGGACTTGTGTTTGACTTAGTTGGGACCTGGGTGGGTGGGACATAAATTTGGGTGGGTTGGACTTGAGTTTTTGGGTGGGACTTGAGTTTTGCAATTTTCAGGGCTATTTCAAGGGTTAGTTTGCAGTTTCAGGGCTAGGGTTAGGGTTAGGGAGGGTTTGCAGTTTTAGGGTTAGGGTTAGGGTTGAGTTTAGGGTTAGGGTTAGGGTTAGGGTTAGGAGTTAGGGTTAGGGGGTTAGGGTTAGTTAGGGGTTAGGGTTAGGGTTAGGGTTAGGGTTAGGGTTAGGGTTAGGGTTAGGGTTAGGGTTAGGGTTAGGTTATAGGGATAAAAACGATTTTTGCACCCCCCCTCAAGTGCACCCCCCCTGTATTTTTGCACCCTTAGGTCCTAGAGAGCTGAAATTTCGTATATATACTAATTAGGCCACGCCCTGTCGATTGGGCGTGGTTTGGGACCTCTAGCACCAACAGGCACTGAGATATGGTATTGCACCCCCTACCCCTAGGGTTGAGTTTATGCAATTTTGTGTTTTGACTTAGGTGTGACTTGTGTTTTGACTTAGGTGGGACTTGTTTTTGAGTTTGGTGGGTTGGACTTTGGTGGGTTGGACTTGTGTTTTGATTTGGGTGGGTGGGACTTGTGTTTGAGTTAGGTGTTACTTGTGTTTGAGTTAGGTGTGACTTTGAGTTAGGTGGGGTTGAGTGTGACTTGTGTTTTGACTTAGGAGTGGGACTTGTGTTTGAGTTAGGTGGGACTTGTGTTTTGAGTTAGGTTGGACTTGTGTTTTGAGCTTAGGTGGGACTTGTGTTTTGAGTTAGAGTGTTTGGACTTGTGTTTTGTGTTTAGGTGGGACTTGTTTTTTGACTTTTTGACTTAGATTGGAACTTGTGTTTTGACTTAGGTGGAACTTGTGTTTTGACTTGGGTAGGACTTGTGTTTGAGTTGGGTGGGACTTGTGTCTTGATTTGGGTGGGACTTGGTAAGTGGGACTTGTGTTTTGAGTTAGGTGGGACTTGTGTTTGACTTGGTTGGGACCTGGGTGGGTGGGACATAAATTTGGGTTAGTTGGACTTGAGTTTTGGGTGGGTGGGACTTGAGTTTTGCAATTTTTTAAATTTTAGGGTTGAGTTTTAAAATTGGGTAGGGCTATTTTTGGGTTAAGGTTAAAATTTCAGGGTTAAGTTAGGGTTAGGGTTAGGGTTAGGGGTTTTAAGGTTAGGGTTAGGGTTAGGGTTAGGTTTGGGTTAAATTAGGGTTTTAGGGTTAGGGTTAGGGTTAAATTAGGGTTAGGGTTAGGGTTAGGGTTAGGGTTAGGGTTAGGGTTAGGGTTAGGGTTAGGGTTAGGGTTAGGGTTAGGGTTAGGTTAGGGGTTGGGTTATAGGGATAAAAACGAATTTTGCACCCCCCCTCAAGTGCACCCCCCCTGTATTTTTGCACCCTTAGGTCCTAGAGAGCTGAAATTTCGTATATATACTAATTAGGCCACGCCCTGTCGATTGGGCGTGGTTTGGGACCTCTAGCACCAACAGGCACTGAGATATGGTATTGCACCCCCTACCCCTAGGGTTGAGTTTATGATTTTGTGTTTTGACTTAGGTGTGACTTGTGTTTTGACTTAGGTGGGACTTGTTTTTGAGTTTGGTGGGTTGGACTTTGGTGGGTTGGACTTGTGTTTTGATTTGGGTGGAGTGGGACTTGTGTTTGAGTTGGGTGTGACTTGTGTTTGAGTTAGGTGTGACTTGTGTTTTGACTTAGGTGGGACTTGTGTTTTGAGTTAGGTGTGACTTGTGTTTTGATTTAGGTTGGACTTGTGTTTTGACTTAGGTGGGACTTGTGTTTGAGTTAGGTGGGACTTGTGTTTTAACAGTGGGACTTGTGTTTTGACTTAGGTGGAACTTGTGTTTTGACTTAAGAGTGGAACTTGTGTTTTGACTTGAGTTGGAGTAGGACTTGTGTTTGAGTTAGTAGTGGGACTTGTGTCTTGATTTGGGTGGGACTTGGTGGGTGGGACTTGTGTTTGAGTTAGGTGGGACTTGTGTTTGACTTGGTTGGGACCTGGGTGGGTGGGACATAAAATTTGGGTTAGTTGGACTTGAGTTTTGGGTGGGTGGGACTTGAGTTTTGCAATTTTCAGGGCTATTTAGGGTTGGGTTTTTGCAGTTTCAGGGCTAGGGTTAGGGTTGAGGGTTGCAGTTTCAGGGCTAGGGTTAGGGTTGAGTTTTGGGTTAGGGTTAGGTTAGGGTTAGGGTTAGGGTTAGGGTTAGGGTTAGGGTTAGGTTAGGGTTAGGGTTAGGGTTAGGGTTAGGGTTAGGGTTAGGGTTAGGGTTAGGGTTAGAGTTAGGGTTAGGGATAAAAGCAATTTTGCACCCCCTCAAGTTGCACCCCTGTAATTTTTTGCACCTTAGGTCCTAGAGAGCTGAAATTTAAAATTATATATACTAATTAGGCCACGCCCTGTCGATAAAGGCGTGGTTTGGGACCTCTAGCACCAACAGGCACTGAGATTTGGTATTAGCATTACAGGCTAGGGTTGAGTTGAGTTTGATTTTGTGTTTTGACTTAGGTGTGACTTTGTGTTTTGACTTAAAGGTGGGACTTATTTTTGAGTTTGAGTAGGTTGGACTTTGAGTAGGTTGGACTTGTGTTTTGATTTGGGTGGAGTGGGACTTGTGTTTGAGTTAGGTGTGACTTGTGTTTTGAGTTAGGTGTGACTTGTGTTTTGACTTAGGTGGGACTTGTGTTTTGAGTTAGGGTGTGACTTGTGTTTGAGTTAGGACTTGTGTTTTGGTTAGGTGGGACTTGTGTTAAAGTTTAAATTGGGACTTGTGTTTTAACTTAGGTAGGACTTTGTGTTTGAGATTAGGTGTTTTGGACTTGTGTTTTGATTTAGGTGGAACTTGTGTTTTGACTTAGGTGGGTAGGACTTGTGTTTGTGTTTGAGTTAGGTGGGACTTGTGTTTGATTTGGGTGGGACTTGGTGGAGTTGGGACTTGTGTTTGAGTTAGGTGGGACTTGTGTTTGACTTTAGGTTAGTTGGGACCTGGGTGGGTGGGACTTAAATTTGGGTTAGTTTGGACTTGAGTTAAATTAAAGGTGGGACTTGAGTTTGCAATTTTCAGGGCTATTTTAAGGTTGAGTTTTGCAGTTTTAGGGTTTGGGTTAGGGTTGAGTTTTAAGTTTCAGGTTAGAGTTAGGTTAAGTTAGTTTAGGGTTAGGGTTTGGGTTAGGGTTAGGGTTAGGGTTAGGGTTAGAGTTAGGGTTAAAATTAAGGTTAGGGTTATAAGTTGGGTTAGGGTTAGGTTGAAGGGTTAGTTAGGGTTGGGTTAGGTTAAAGTTAGGGTTAGGTTTGAGGGTTAGGGTTAGGGTTAAAATTTAAATTAGGGTTAGGGTTAGGGTTAAAGTTAAGGTTAGGGTTAGAGTTAGGGTTAAGGGTTAGGGTTAGAGTTAGGTTAGGGTTAGGGTTAGGGTTAAAGTTAAATTTAGGGTTAAAATTAGGGTTAAATTAAAATTAAAATTAAAATTAAATTAAAATTAAAATTAAAATTAAATTAAATTAAGGGTTAAATTAAAATTAAAATTAAAATTAAATTAAAATTAAATTAAAATTAAAATTAAATTAAAATTAAAATTTAAATTAAAATTAAATTAAAATTAAAATTAAAATTAAATTAAAATTTAAAATTAAAATTAAATTAAATTAAATTAAAATTAAAATTAGAATTAAAATTAAGGGTTAGGGTTAGGGTTAAAGTTAGGGTTAGGGTTAAAATTAGGGTTAGGGGTTGGGTTAAAGGTTAGGGGTTAGGGGTTAAAGGGTTAAAATTTAGGGTTAGGGTTAGGTTAGGAGTTAGGGTTAGGGTTAAAGGGTTAAAAGTTATTAAATTAGGGATTAAGCAATTTTGCACCCTCAAGTGCAAATTGTATTTTTGCACCCTTAGGTCCTAGAGCTTAAAATTTCATTATATATACTAATTAGGCCACGCCCTGTCGATTGGGCGTGGTTTGGGACCTCTAGCACCAACAGGCACTGAGATATGGTATTAAAGTGGGTTAAAATTAGGGTTGAGTTTTCGCAGATTTGTGTTTTGACTTAGGTGTGACTTGTGTTTTGACTTAGGTGGGACTTGTTTTTGAGTTTGGTGGGTTGGACTTTGGTAGGGTTGGACTTGTGTTTTTGTTTTGGGTGGGACTTGTGTTTGAGTTAGGTGTGACTTGTGTTTAAAGTTAGGTTGGACTTGTGTTTAACTTAGGTGGGACTTGTGTTTGAGTTAGGTTAGGACTTGTGTGTTTAGGGTTGGGGGTTGGACTTGTGTTTTAAGTTAGAGGTGGGACTTGACTTGTTTGGGTTAAGTTAAAAGGTTGTGTGTTTGGGTTAGGTGGAACTTGTGTTTGACTTAGTTAGGGAGGTGGAGTTGGTTAGGACTTGTGTTTGAGTTAGGGTTAAAATTGTCTTGGTTTGGGACTTAAAAGGTGGGACTTGTTGTTTAAGTTAGGTGGGAGTTTGGGTTGTTTGGAGTTAGGGTTAGGGTTGGGACCTGGTTAAATTTAGTTGGGTTAGAATTGAGTTTTGGTTAGAGTTAAAATTAAAATTAAGTTAAAATTAATTAAATTAGAAATTAAAATTAAATTAATTTAAAATTTAAATTAAAATTAAAATTAAAATTAAAATTAAAATTAAAATTAAATTAAAATTAAAATTAAATTAAAATTAAAATTAAAATTAAAATTAAAATTAAAATTAAAATTAAAATTAAAATTAAAATTAAAATTAAAAAATTA
>JAGHMJ010004475.1:37500-52500 GCA_018749465.1 Paracanthobrama guichenoti | reverse complement strand
GGTGTTATGGGAAGTGTTCCCGGTTCCGGCTGACCTAGTTAATGCAGCCTAACAATAATTTACTGATTTGAATAATAGAGATTGATAATGTTTTATGTGTAAGCCATAGTAAAGAGATGCGTTTTTAGTCTAGATTTAAACTGACAGAGTGTGTCTGCTTCCCGAACAATGCTAGGAAGACTGTTCCAGAGTTTAGGCGCTAAATAGGAAAAGGATCGACCGCCTGCAGTTGATTTTGATATTCTAGGTATTATCAACTGGCCAGAGTTTTGAGACCGCAATAGACGTGATGGAGTATAATGCGTTAAGAGTTCACTCAAGTACTGGGGAGCTAAACCATTTAGTGCTTTGTAAGTAATAAGCAAAATTTTTAAATTTATACAATGTTTAATAGGGAGCCAGTGCAGTGTTGACAGAACCGGGCTAATATGGTCATACTTCCTGGTTCTAGTAAGAGCTCGAGCTGCTGCATTTTGGACCAGCTGGAGTTTGTTTATTAAGCGAGCAGGGCAACCACCCAGTAAAGCATTACAGTAATCTAGCCTTGAGGTCATGAACGCATGAATTAACTGTTTAGCATTTTGCATCGAAAGGATGTGCCGTAATTTAGATATATTTTTAAGATGGTAGAATGCAGTTTTACAGATGTTAGAAACGTGGCTTTCAAATGAAAGATTGGGATCAAAGAGCACACCCAGGTTCCTCACTGACGACGAGGACTTGACAGAACAGCCATCGAGTGTTAGACAGTATTCTAGGTTACTACTTGCAGAATTTTTTTGTCCAATAATTAAAAATTAATTTTTTTCTGAATTAAGTTGCAGGAAATTACTAGACATCCAATTTTTTTATATCAGCTATGCATTCCGTTAATCTTGTGAATTGGTAAGTTTCGTCAGGGCGTGAAGAAATATAGAGCTGAGTATCATCAGCATAACAGTGAAAACTAATGCCATGCTTCCTAATGATATCTCCCAGTGGTAGCATGTACAGGGTGAAGAGCAACGGTCCTAGCACTGAGCCCTGCGGTACTCCATACTGAACTTGTGATCGGTGTGACATCTCTTCATTTACTGCTACAAACTGATAACGGTCAGATAAGTATGATTTAAGCCATGCCAATGCAGTTCCACTAATGCCAACATAATTTTCGAGTCTATTCAAAAGAATGTTGTGGTCAATAGTATCGAATGCAGCGCTAAGATCGAGTAACACTAATAGAGAGATACAACCACGATCGGATGATAAGAGTAAATCATCTGTAACTCTGATGAGAGCAGTCTCAGTACTATGATACGGTCTAAATCCTGACTGGAAATCCTCACAGATACCATTTCTTTCTAAAAAGGAACATAATTGTGAAGACACTGCCTTTTCCAGTATTTTTGACAGGAAGGGTAGATTTGAGATCGGCCTGTAATTGACTAATTCTGTAGGATCAAGTTGAGGTTTTTTAATAAGTGGTTTGATAATAGCCAACTTAAACATTTTCGGTACATATCCTAATGACAAAGATGAGTTAATGATATTAAGAAGAGGATCTATGACCTCTGGTAGCATCTCTTTTAATAGCCTAGTCGGTATAGGGTCGAGCATACATGTTGTTGATTTAGATGATTTAACGAGTTTAGCCAATTCTTCCTCTCCTATAGCAGTGTGTGTGTGTGTGTGTGTGTGTGTGTGTGTGTGTCTTCCTCTCCTATAGCAGTGAATGAATGTAATTTTTTCTCAGTAACACAACAATGCTCTGTCTCATGTGACACTGTAGTAGACGGCTGCATGGTTATAATTTTCTTCCTAATATTATCGATCTTACACGTAAAGAAGTTCATAAAGTCATTACTGCTGTGCTGTTTACAACAATCAGAAGTATAAGCTTTATTTTTGGTTAATTTAGCCACTGTATCAAATAAATACCTAGGGTTGTGTTTGTTTTCTTCTAAGAGAGTCGAGAAATAAGCAGATCTAGCAGTTTTTACAGCCTTTCTGTATGCGATCATGCTCTCTTTCCATGAATTACGAAAAACCTCTAGTTTTGTTTTTTAAGTCTTTGCTGCCTTAGCTAAATTAACTATACATGATACTAGGTAATGATCTGAGATGTCGTCGCTCTGCTGCAGAATTTCAACGGTATCAACATTTATTCCATGTGACAATATTAGGTCTAGAGTATGATTAAGGCGATGAGTGGGTCCTGACACGTGTTGCCTTACTTCAATAGAGTTTAGAATGTCTCTAAATGCTAATCCCAATGCGTCTTTTTCATTATCTACATGGATATTAAAATCACCACTTAAAAATAAAACCACCACAATAAAAACCATTACGCCTATGGAATGTCCCCATAAAACATGAAAACACAACAAGTGTGTGTGAGTGAGTGTGTGTGCTTGTGTGTGTGTGTGTGTGTGTGTATATAGTGTGTGAGAGTTTATAGTGTGTTTGTGTGAGTGTGTATAGTTTGTTTGTGTGTGTGTGTGTGTGTATAGTGTGTGCGTGAGTGTGTATAGTTTGTTTGTGTGTGTGTGTGTGTGTGTGTGTGTGTATAGTGTGTGCGTGAGTGTGTATAGTTTGTTTGTTTGTGTGTGTGTGTGTGTGTGTGTAGTGTGTGTAGTGTGTGTATGTGCCCACACATGCTCTACCGTCTCTAAAGCCAAGACGTGACACCTGCTGATTCACCAGTGAGATTCACCTGAGTCATTTAGCAAAGATAAATAGAGGCATCGGCGGCGGCGACACACACAGAGCCGCTGAACGCTGAAGCTTCACACACTGACGAGTTTCACTCAAAGCACGTTTGAAAGTCTTTGCTCACTGTTCTTCACAGATGACAGGTAAGAGAGCATGTTTCTGCTGTTCTTCTGACTCTTTATCACAGAAAGACTCTGGGCTGTAAAGTGATGCGTGCGGGTCATGTGGTTTAGCGTGAGCGTGTTATATTAACATTGGCACCACACTCTGTGTGTTATATCAATTAATTATTCATTAGCACCGGCTGCTCTGTTTAGGATGATGAGATGACACTGCGGGTGTATTAATAACTGGAGTTTAGGTAACATTAATGATGTTTCATGTTGTCTCCTCACCGGGCCGTCAGCAGGTCACGACCTCAAGCAGTCAGTCCACAGTGGCCGATTCTCAAACGCTGACATTTGGTCTCAACCAGGATTTTCCAGCTTGTTCTTAAAATCTTTTCCTCACACAATTCACTCTCCTGCTTTGTATTCAGCGTTGCAGGTCTGAAAAACACAAAAGTGGGTCAGAAGTGAATAATTTCTTGAGCCCAGCCGAATGTCAGAAGACATGAAGGTTCTAAGGGCATTTTAATAACCGCCACCAATATTCAGCCCCGCGGACGGACAGGCGGAGAGCAGACGGCGACTGCAGGCCGAACGCACGGCTAATACTGCGTGTAATTTCAGCGCCGGAACCAAGACGTTTTAAGTAAGCCCTCGCAGTGCACTCGTGTGATGAAATGCATCGAGGCATTTAATGCTAAACAGACGCCGCTCCAAACACGACACGCGGACAAACACATCAGTCCTGGAAGAATCAGTCACATAATGTGTGTTGTCGAGGAGCGTGTGCTGCTGCACTACAAAAAACATCTTCTTCTTCTTGTGTTCCAGCACATATCCAAACATCCTTAAATCAAGACACATTTACTGGAGAAGCAAAATTACTAAAAATATTAAGTCTTGTTTATTGAAAGATATATAGTTTATGCTAAAAAACAGCCAGAGGGGTCAGAAAAATAATCTCAATTTAAAGTGTAAAGTGATTATTTTTCTGACTCCTCGGGCAGATATTTTTTCTTGCTTTAAGCATTAATTTTCACACATTCTTCATTAATCAAGTCTTAATATATTTTCTCTTCTCCAGTAAATGTGTCTTGATTTATGGATGTTTGGATATTTGAGCTGGAAAACGAGACGGAAACACTGAGGAAGATATAAGTAAGGAAGGACATCACTTTACAGTAATTCTGCCTGAAATCAGAGACTTTACTAATTGAAATAAAAAAAATATATTTTAAAATACTCCATATTTCTCAACATTGTTGCTTAAAAGACTGATAATTAAATTTGGAAAATGTTAAACTCACATTTTTATCAACCGGCTATTTATCACAACCAATCGTATCTTCATCGATGCTTTCTAAGAAATGTTTACCCTCGCTTAGAACAAAACTGACCATTATCTAAATCCATTTATTACTTTCTCCTGCCGTTGATTCGCTCTGGTTCAATAACTGTGTAAAGTTAATCAAATATGAAATTAGTTCAATTCATCTATAAAGCAGCTCTGCAGAAAACAGTGATGTCATCGTCCAGCTCAGTTCATCCAATAGTGTCAGTAAATTCAGATCAATAATAGTGTTGAATATTAAGTGTCCCCAACTAATCAAGCCAGAGGCGACGGTGGCAAGAACCCAAACTCCATCAGTGACAGAATGGAGAAAAACCCTTGGGAGAAACCAGGCTCAGTCACTCAGTTCTCCTCTGGCCGACAAACAAACAGTGTGTGATTATGATTCAGGCGTCATCAAGTCAGAGTTCAGATCGAATCGGTAGCATTCAAATCCAGTTCCTTTCGCTTGACGGTGGATTCATCTTGCCGGTATGGAGCCGAAGCTGACCGTAGAGTCTGTGTGGAGGACGGTCTGGTTCTTGTGTCTCCGCTGAGGATCTGTGTCGATGAGGCCTTCACAGGGGAGAGGCTAGTTGACTTGGTCTCTGCCGACACTTCAGGGATGCGTTGGTCATGTCTCGGCACAGATCCACCATGACTGCAGTAAACCTCGGGATAAACAGAGAGACTAACATTAGCGTAGATGCCATTCTTCTTATGATGTAACGAGTACATCAGGTGTTATGGGAAGTGTCGAATATTCAAGTCTATTCAAAAGAATGTTGTGGTTGATATCCTTCCTGCCTGAATTTGTTATTACATTTACGCATTTGGCAGACGCTTTTATCCAAAGTGACTTACATTGCATTCAAGGTACACATTTTTACATTTCGTCACTTCTTGCTTTCCCTGGGAATCGAACCCATGACCTTGGCGTTGCTAGATTCAAGATTCAAGAGTTTTATTTGTCACATACACAGTTATATACAGAATATACAACCGGCAGTGAAATGTAAACAGGTCCGCTCCATGGACAGTGCAAATTCACAGTTAAAACACAAGGAGGAAATTATAATAGAAATAGAATAAAAAAAGTACTATCTATATATATATATCTGTAGAATTATAAATAATCAAGTCAAGTAGAAAAAAAGTAAAAAATAAAAATAAAGAAGTGGAATAAATTAAGTGAAGTAAACTGTGCAGTGAGTAAACTGTAGACTTATAAATATGTGGTTAACAAATGTACAAAGAGTATAATGTGCAAACAGGTTTATAACAGGTTGTTACACAGTAACAGCGAGAACAGAAAGTGCAGTGCAATGTCAGTGTATCGATGTTTATCCTGAAGTGAAGTCACGAGATGTTAAGTGACTGAGTTCAGGAGTCTGATGGCCTGGGGGAAGAAGCTCCTCCTGAGTCTCTCAGTTTTGGCCATCAGGCTTGGAAGCGCTTACCAGATGGCAGCAGCGTGAAATGAGGGTTTGCAGGGTGATTAGAGTCCTTGATGATCTTAGTAGCTCTACCTTTGCAGCGTTTGGTGTAGACGTCCTGCAGAGACGGGAGAGCTGACCCTGAGATACGCTCGGATAAGCGCACGACTCTTTGCAGGGCTTTGCAGTCATGACTGGTGCTGTTCCCATACCACGCTGTGATGCACTGAGTTAATACACTTTCTATTTGCCCCTAAATAGAAAGTTTTCAGGATAGCTGGTGAAACCCTGAATTTCCTCAGCTGGCGCAGGTGGTACAGTCTTTGCCTGTGTCTGAATGTGAGCAGTCCAGGTCAGGTCCTCGGAGATGTTTACACCCAGGTACTTGAAGCTGCTCACTCTCTCTACTGGTGACCCGCTGATCATGAGAGGGGAGTATGTCCGTTGCTGTCTCTTCCTGAAGTCCACAATCATTTCTTTAGTCTTGCCAACATTCAGAGAGAGACAGTTGTCCTGGTACTATGATGTTAGATGCTCCACCTCTTCCAAGTATGCCGTCTCATTGTTGTTGGAAATGAGGCCCAGGACAACAGTATCATCAGCAAATTTGATGATAGAGGTGGAGCTGTGTGTGGACAAACAGTCATGCGTGTAGAGAGAGTAGAGCAGGGGACTCAGGACACAGCCCTGTGGAGCTCCCACACTCAGGGTGATGGAGGAGGAGGTGGACTGGCCTATTCTCACCACCTGAGGCCTGCCAGTGAGGAAGTCCTCAATCCAGTGGCAGAGAGAAGGATTCAGGCCGAGATCCAGGAGTTTGGCGGTTAGCTTAATGGGAACTATGGTGTTAAAGGCTGAGCTATAGTCAATAAATAGCAGCCTTACGTAGTTCCCACTTTTGCTGTCGATGTGAGTGAGGAGGAGTGGAGGACATGAGAGATGGCATCTTCAGTCGATCTATTGGGACGATAGGCAAACTGAAGAGGGTCCAAAGTGTCAGGAATGTGGCGCAAATGGTGTTTTTAATGAGTCTCTCAAAGACCTTCATGACTATAGACGTGAGAGCCACTGGACGATGGTCATTTAGGCAAGAGGGTTTACTGTTCTTAGGGACAGGGATGATGGTGGATTTTTTGAAGGAGGTGGGGACCACAGATGTAGCGAGGGACTCATTAAAGATAGATGTAAACAACCCGGTGAGCTGATCAGCACAGGACCGCAGAACACGGCCTGAAATACCATCCGGCCCGGCAGCTTTCCTGACGTCCACACGCTTGAGTGCCCTCCGAACTTCATCCTCCGAGACAGAGATCACGTGGTTGTTGCTGCTCTGAGTGATTCCCTCTGACGCGCCACTTGGCGGAGTCGCGTTGCCGCGGTTACAGTCAAGCGAAGCGTAGAAAGAGTTTAACTCATTCACAAGCGACGGATCAGCGCTCACCTCTGCAGAGGATTTAGATCCAAAAGAGCAGATGGACCTCAGACCCTGCCACATGCGCCGCGAGTCATTGAGTTGGAAATGAGACTCCACTCAATCCTTATAACGGAGCTTTGCGGCTTTAACTGCGCGTCGGAGAGCATAGCAGGACGATCTGTATTCAGTCATGTTCCCCGATAGGAGACCGGCGTTGTAAGCGGCAGTGCGTGTGTTCACTGCAGCGAGGATTGAATTGTCCACCCACGGTTTCTGATTTGAGAAGGACGTTATTGTTATTGTTTGTGTGGCTTGCTCTGTAAGCGTGTTGATGAAGCAAAGCGCCACATCTGTGAACTCACTGACGTCAGCTGAACTCGCCCGGAACATGTCCCAATCCACATCGCCCAGAGCTGCCTGTAGCGCGGTCTCTGAGTGGGGTGACCAGCGCTTAACTTCCTGCCTCACCGGGGGTTCCTGAACGAGCCTTTGTTTGTATTCAGGTGTGAGGAAAATGGCGGCGTGATCCGATTTGCCGAAAGCTGGAAGTGACCGCGCTTTATAGGCGTTCTTAAACGGAGAGTAGCAATGATCCAGTGTGTTTGCTCCTCGTGTAGGACAGGAGACGTGCTGGTGAAAGTTTGGCAAGACTTTCTTTAGGTTTGCTTTGTTAAAATCGCCCGCGACGATGAACGCCGCATTGGGGTGTTTGTTTATGATGCCGCTGGCAACATCATGAAGGCCAGATAAAGCCAGCCCTGTGTCTGCCTGTAGTGGAATGTAAACGGCAGTGGCGATGACCGCAGAAAACTCCCTCGGCAGATAGAATGGGCGGCAGATGATTGTTAAATGTTCCAGATGAGGCGAGCAGGACCGCGAGAGAATGGTGATGTTCCTGGGGTCGCACCATTTCTTGTTGATCATGAAGCATACTCCACTGCCTTTGGATTTACCGGCCTCGGCTGTTCTGTCCATCCGAAAAACAGAGAAGTTCTCTGACGGCGTCACAGCTGTGTCCGGGACCGCGGGCATGTTTCGGACAAACAAAAGATGTTACAGTCTCTCATGTCCCGTTGAAAACTTATCCTGGCTCTAAGATCGTCCATCTTATTTTCCAAGGATTGAACATTTGCTAGCAGAATGCTCGGGAGAGGAGGGCTGAATGCCCTTTTCCTCAGTCTGTTGCGGATCCCCGCGCATTTCGCACGGTGTTTCTTGTTTCTTCACCTTCGACTCTGTCCATTGTTCAACTCGGCGTTCCGAAGAATCTCAGATGGCCACAG
This sequence comes from Paracanthobrama guichenoti, assembly GCA_018749465.1. Taxonomy (NCBI): domain Eukaryota; kingdom Metazoa; phylum Chordata; class Actinopteri; order Cypriniformes; family Gobionidae; genus Paracanthobrama; species Paracanthobrama guichenoti. Next base: position 44,239 of record JAGHMJ010004475.1, on the reverse strand, counting down.
AGGATCGGTGAAAGTGTCCTGAAACAATCCAGTGTAGAGGTAACCAATGTCCAAAAGAGTTTTGCTGTCATAGCAGATCAATGCAGTTGATAAGTTTGTAAAAATTGAGAGCAAAAGAAAGTAAAATAGTAAATAAAATCACAGTCTTCGCGGAGCGACCTGAACGGCGACCGAACACGGCGGCACCATCTTGGAAAAAGGCGCCACACTCTTATTGTTTGAGCATTATTTGTTCCCTGTATATAAGTTCCCTTGTTTTATTAGTGAGTTGTCCGGTCTTGTATATATACATGTTGTTGAGATTTCCCTGCCTTTATTGGTGATTCTTCATCTGCATCGTAAAACCATCAAAAGCCTGTACTGGGTTGAAGCCAGTTATTATTCCCCCTTGGACCTACCTGAAGGTGTCCTGAGGTGTCTGCAGTGTGCTTGTCCTTCGTTGATGCCATCACTCTGATCACTGCAGAACCAGAGAACACAGCATACCATCCCCAAGGCCAGAGCCCACCGAGAGCCTGCCGCAATGGAGTTGTCACCACACGAATCTGACCAGGTGAGTGAGCCGACAGCATCACCTGTCCCCGAGGGAGTTATTGTGCAGTACGAGGGTAAGGAGCCTCCCTTCCGCCACAGAGAGTTAGTTGCTGCTGGACTCTGTAGACAATTTGTTGCTGTTTGGAGAGGATGAGCCTCTATCCCCACTGATCCCACCCAGCCCTGCGCCCCAGCTGGTCATGTCCAGCACAAAGTATTCTACGTCCCCAGAGTCCCCACCAATCTCTTTCTCCCACTGCCTCTTTAAAAGTCAGTCAGTTCTTCTGCCCAGTTTTTTCTGTCCTCCATCAGCCCTTCAGCTCCTCTGCTGTCTCCCCTCTGTGACGTGGATCCACCTTGGGTCTTCTGTTATCCAGCTCCTCCTGGGTGAGTAGATCCACCTCAGCTTGTCGCCCTGACTCCTCAACCTTGGCCCCTCCATCCCTCTGCTCCACCAGAGACCTTCGGCCTTACAGCTCAAACGGGCTCCCTCGAACCTCTGGCTCCACCTCGGTCCACCTCAGTCAGACATTGCCTCACCTGAGCCATGGACTTGTGAGTCATCTGCTACGCTCCATCTCTCCACCCCTACAGCTCCATCTGGCTTTGCCCTCCCTCTGGCTCCAACTCAGTCCTCAGTCACTCCAGTTCCACTTCAGCCTTTCGGTACCCTGTTTCCTACTTGGGGGGGTCATCACTACAGCTCTGTCGTCACCTCTGAAGTCATCGATCTCGCTAGGTCTCATCTGCTTTCCGTTTGTTCCTAGGGCTCCACCACCATCAGCTGCATCTCCATCCATCATCCCCATGGCTTCAATGTGAAAATCTCCACCAGGACTCTTCCCTCCCTCGACTCGCCGTGGGGCTGCATCCTGGCTGGACTTCTTCCTGCTCTGGGCATCATCAACACCCTGGTGTCTCCTTCTTTCATCTTCCCTGATCTCCTGTCCTCTGACTACTCTGCGTTCTCCTCCAGAACCTCCTCCCTCATTTGTTGTCAAGCTGTGCTTTTTTTTTTTATAATAAGTTTAATAATAGCCAGCTTAAAAGTTTTCTGTATATATCCTAATGACAAAGATGAATTAATGATATTAAGAAGAGGATCTATGACCTCTGGAAGCTCTTTTAATAGCTTAGTCGATATAGGGTCGAGCAAACATGTTGTTAAAGCTTTATTTCTCATTAATTTAGCCACTATATCAAATAAATACCTAGGGTTGTGTTTGTTTTCTTCTAAGAGAGTCGAAAAAAGTAAGCAGATCTAGCTATTTTAAGGCCTTTCTGTATGTAGTAACACTTTCCTTCCATGAAATGTGAATTACCTCTAGTTTTGTTTTCTTCCAGCTGCGCTCTATTTTTCTGGCTGCTCTCTTGAGGGCCCGAGTGTGTGTGTGAGAGTGTGTGTGAGAGAGAATGTTTGTGTTTGAGTGTGCTCATTGTACCACAGTAGGTTTTTTTCTAATCTTCTTTAAGCGCCGGGGAGCAACTGTGTCTAAAGTGCTGGAAAAGAGAGAGTCAATAGTTTCTGTTGCAACATCGAGTTCCTCTAGGCTATCTGGGATGCTGAGGAGATGAAACTGAAGAGGAAGATTATTTACAAAGCAATCTTTAGTGGCAGAGGTGATAGTTCTGCCATATTTGAAGCGAGGGGACCAACAATTAGTGCTTTATCTGCAGCCAGTACTAACTCTGATAGAAAATCAAAAAATGTGTTGCCATATATCAAAACAAAATATCAACAGCCAATGCAGTGAGTTAGGGACACAGTTACGTGAGAGGGAGGGTTATTTTGATTCAAGATTACAAGACACATGAATTTAAAACGATGTGTACCGATAATTAATTTATAATAAACACTGCAATACTCCATAAAAAAAAACAAAAAAACAAACAAGAATTGACCATTTTGATTTCATGGTGGCTTTAAACCATCTCAAATGGTCTTCATGAGGAGGCTGAAACACTTGTGTCTGTAATGACACACACACACACACACACACACACACACACACACACGCATACACTAATGCACTTGAGTTGATCTGGGACCGTCCTGGAGCGACTACACACACACACACACACACACACACACAGCACTCATACAGTTGGAGCTGTCAGCTGTGTTTTTGTTTTGGGCAGCACAGCCATGGTAATGTCCTCTGAGAAGAGCGAACGAACGCTGCGCTTGGCACAACGCGATACTGTTGATTTTACGAGAGAATAAACACAAGCAGCGTTCGTCCGTCCGTCCGTGTGTGTGTGTGTGATTATGAGCCTCACACCCTGCACTGAGTTTCACCCAATGACGACAGTAACTTTGAAGTAATTATGATTGTGTGTGTGTGTTTCATAAGTAAGCATGTGTGTTGGTGGTGTGATTGTGGGACGGGCGGGCGGACGGAGAGTGTTTTGGCAGCGCTGAGGTTTTGTCATGAGTCTGGTGTTCCTCCCCCAGAGCTGCTGATGAGTCATGATGATCTTCACTCATTAGTGCTGTTCCCTACACACTGAACCTGAGAAAGAGCACATGAGAATAGCCAGAATTTGTTTGAGGTGAGAAATGAAATAAGCACAGAAGAAACTTTCATGGCTTGACTTTGATGAGACGTACCTGCTTACAAGCTCACGTCCATGGCTGCTGGAGTCACGTAATGACCTCCATCCTACAACAACAGTGATAGTCTGTCATCATTTACTCGCCCTCCTGTTGTTCAACCCTGTACGACTTACTTTCAGTGTCTTTGAGCAGCTCGTTTACATAATCTCCAAACAGATCCATGCAAACATCATGACAGGCGTCTGTACAACCAAATCTTCTGAAGACATACTTCATGTGAGTGTTTCTGTGGTGAGACTCTAGAAACACATTAGTCTCATTTTGACCCTCATTACACACACACACACTCGCTTTAATGGTTTGTTTACCATTCGTTTGGCCTGGTTTGAGCCTCAGGCACTTCCACATCATTCCGGCACAGAATCACATGCAGAAGAGACAGAAAGAGAGAAAGACGAGCGTCCAGCAGCCACTGACCCTGAAAACACACACATTAAATATCCGAGCTGTTCTGTTTTCTCTGTTCTTCTCTTATACATCAGATTGAACTATTACAAATGAAACCCCTGCATGAGTTATTATGAAACGTGAGTGTGTTCAGCGAAGATCTGCCCTTGAGAGAGCGCATAATCCTGCTTCTTTCTCTCCTTCTTCTTTTGGAGGGAAATGTTTGCCTGTGTTTTCGTGGTTGTCATGGACACCAGCACCCCTGGCTTTATGAAATGACAAAATGATTATAAAGTTACGTAACTTCATTCTACTAATTTCCCCATTAGAAGGAGCAGATCGTACTCTGCTGTTACTGTAAATATGTTTGCTCTCGTAAAAGAGGCTGTCAAAGAACTGAGCATTATTTTCATTTGCTCACATTCATGAATCATCTTAATTTCATCCTGAAAATATTCCTCGAGCAGCACAACTCGCTAAAAATTAATGACCAGGTTAAACTGACCAGCTTGAACCCAGCAAAAAAAAAGTATGTTCTACACCGTAAAAACTAATTAGTTAGACTTACTTAATAAAGCACAATAAAACCGATTGCCTTAAAAAAACAAGTAAAGTGAGATAGAAATAGTGTGTTGTGCTAACAAATGCTTAGTTAGTATAGTTCACTCACACAAGAGCTCTAGTAACTACAAAAGAACAGTAGAGTAGGGTGAATTCAGGGTGATTGGGAAATATTTTCCTGGTCATCTTAATGCCAAAAACTGCCCCAATCACCCTGAATTCACCCTACTTGATAATCTACTTTAGATTTACTCTTGACTTAGTAAAGCTACCATTGTTGTGTTTTGATGCTGAATGTTGAAGTGTGTGTGACTCAAGCAAGATAGTGTTACAAATATAAAGGGATTATAACAACCCAATTAAAAGTTTCACAGGTGTTTATGACATAAGCATTAGCAATAAAATGTAAATGATCATTAAACGACATGAAGGGAAGTATTACATAGGTTGCTTTTAAAAGGTGACTTAATTTCTGACTAAATCATTAACTATAATTAATTATTCAGTCAGAAGCTTGGTCAACTTTTAAAAGCAACTTATTTATTACTTCTCTTCCTTTGAAATCAAATAACTGTAATGTCTTGTTTCATCGCTGCATTGATAGGAAGAGAATCACAATAATACAATAAGTGCCGAACCAAAGGGAACACTGATCCCCATAATGGTGATTTTTTTTTCGCTTGACAAAATGGCACTCAAACCAATCAATTAATCTTAACTTGGGTAATCTTAAGTAAAGTTACCTAAACAGTTTTAGTTAGAATCACTGCTGGATTTTAGAGCAGAAGAACATTTTGCTAATGTTCCCATTGAGAAATATAATAATAATAATAATAATAATAATAATAATAATTCTTGGTTATGGGAACATTACATTGTATCATTCTTCAAACATTATGGGACGTTACATTAGAATGTTCTCTGAAACAATAGTAACATTTAAAAAACGTCAGACAAACATCCAACTAAAGTGTTTTAGAAAGAAATGCTCCATGAACGATGTATAAATAATGTTTTTAAAGACCAGATAACTCTGAACAGATGTTCTATTAACGTTACTGGAGGAATGTTTGTTCATAACATTGTGACCTTGAGAGAACGTTCCGCTGTGAATATGGTGTGTAACAGAATGTGATTGATCAGACTTTTTATTAGCTGGATAACATCACCGTTTCACCAGAACGGCTGTACAAATTCTGTTGCATTATTTTCCTGTTAACAATGTGAAGCTGCTCTGAAACAATTGGACTTGTAAAAAGCGCTGTATAAATAAAGATGACTTGATTTGATTTGAGTGTGTGTGTGTGTAAGAGTGCATGTGAGAGTGAGTGAGAGTGAGTGTGTGTGAGAGTAAGAGTGTGTGTGTGTGTGTGTGTGTGTGAGAATAAGAGTGTGTGTGTGTGTGTGTGTGTGTGTGTGTGTGTGTGTGTGTGTGTGTGTGTGTGTGTGTGTGCGTGAGAGAGAGAGTGAGTGTGTGTGTGTGTGTGTGTGTGAGAGTAAGAGTGTGTGTGTGTGTGTGTGTGTGTGTGTGTGTGTGTGTGTGTGTGTGTGTGTGTGTGTGTGAGAGAGTGCGTGTGAGAGTGAGTGAGAGTGTGTGTGTGTGTGTGTGAGAGTAAGAGTGTGTGTGTGTGTGTGTGTGTGTGTGAGTACGTGTGAGAGTGAGTGAGAGTGTGTGTGTGTGAGTGAGTGTGTTCATACACACACACACACACACACGAACAGTTCGTGTTTCGTCGTAACATCATTCAGCACCGGTGGATGACTAACTACTGCTGCTCACAGATTAAGCATTCAGCCGTCTAAACAAAACCAGTCCATTTATAGCAGAGCAGCTCTAAAAATACTGCGCTTTTGTTTTAGCGTCATGAAGTGTGTCCTGATGCTCTCAAACACTGATGCTTCATTGCTTTCACTGCAGATGAGCAACAGGTCAAGCACACACACACACACACACACACACACACACACACACACACACACACACACACACACACACACACACTCTCACTCTCTCTCACACACACACACACACACACACACACACACACACACACACACACACACTCTCTCTCTCACTCACACACACACACACACACACACACACACACACACACTCTCTCTCTCTCACACACACACACACACACAACACACACACACACACACACACACACACACACACACACACACACACACACTCTCTCTCTCACACACACACACACACACACACACACACACACACACACACACACACACACACACACACACACACACACACACTCTCTCTCTCTCACACACACACACACACACACACACACTCTCTCTCTCTCTCTCTCTCTCTCACACACACACTCTCTCTCTCTCTCTCACACACTCTCTCTCTCACACACACACACACACACACACACTCTCTCTCTCTCTCTCTCTCTCTCACACACACACACACACACACACACATTCTCTCTCTCTCTCTCTCTCTCTCTCTCTCACACACACACACACACACACACACACATCTCTCTCTCTCTCTCTCTCTCTCTCTCTCTCTCTCTCTCTCTCTCTCACACACACACACACACACACACACACACACACACACACACACACACACTCACTTAAGTCGTGTTTCCACCGCAGGAACTA
>JAGHMJ010004475.1:10000-27500 GCA_018749465.1 Paracanthobrama guichenoti | reverse complement strand
ACTGTGACCCTCAGCATGCGCTGACCCGCTCTGTGATTTCACTGTGGCTGAGTTGCTGTTGTTGTTCCCGATCGCTTCCACTTTGTTATAATCCCACTAACAGTTGAGCGTGGAATATTTAGTAGTGAGGAAATGTCAGGAATGGACTTATTGCACAGGTGGCAACCTATCACGGTACCACGCTTGAGTTCACTGAGCTCCTGAGAGCGAGCCATTCTTTCACAAATGTGTGTAGAAGCGTCTGCATGCCTAGTGCTTGATTTATACACCTGTGCCATGAAGGGATTGAACACCTGAACTCAGGGATTTGGAGGGGCGGCCCAATACTTTTGGCAATATAGTGTATGTCCTCACCTGGTTACAAAATATCATTCATGTGGTTAATACTGTATGTAGACTTTATAGAAACATACCTCATTGATTGATGCATGTTTCCTTCTGCTCCTTTAGGGATGTGGAGCTCTGAGAGACAGACAGGAAAGACTGAGTTCATCTTTAATGATTTATTTGGCACATATTATATCGGTTAATAAGAACATGATGACGGATTGTGAGGGATTGTAAATACATTACAAATTACTGACTAAATGGAAGATATTCAAGCAGACACCATCTTTTATATAATTATCTGATGATTAATAATAAATAAGGAGTTTCAAATAGGGTGACAAACTCAAAAACATATAAATGTATGCTCACTGTAAAGGATTATTGTTGTTCAGTGTTATGCTTAAAAGCGCTTGGACAGAATGAAGCATCTGAGATGCGCGCAGCAGATTTGATGCTCATGTTTCCCTGCGTCGCAGCAGATTCTGTGGCTAATAATCCTCCAGCACTTGATTATGACATTTGGATATGAGAGATAAACACACATGTTGAGTTGGAGCGCAGTCTGGGGTCTGACCTGCTGTCCATCTGTCTCCGGAGCTGGACGCACACGAGTCTGCCATCAGATCAGTGAGAAACACACAGACGGACAGAAGATTCCCGTTCCTGTGTTCGGCAGCCGGTCGGGATCAAGCCATGAGAGACGCTTCAGCTCAGAGTCATTACAAAACCATGGAAAGGAAAGCTTAAACATTGCCATCATTTTACAAATTGAAATGTCTAATATAGCAGCAGATTTAGATTGTTTTGATTGTTTGAGTGCCACAATGTTTCTGTTTTTTTTTTGTTTTTGTTTTTTTAACAAGGAATAAAGCAAATGTTTAGGGTTGGTAGGATTTTTTAATTTCTGAGAGAGTCTTCTCCTGCTCATTAATCTGCTCATAACTCCAGTAGATCAGTGTAATATTCCTCCAGTGTAGATCAGCTGTTCTCTATGTGAATATATAGTAAAGTGTGATTTATTCCTGTGATCAAAGCTGAGTTTATCATCATTACTCCAGTCTTCAGTGTCACATGATCTTCACTGATCACTCTCATATGAGGACCTGATGATCAACACACATTTATGATTATTATCAGTGATGAACACAGTTCAGATTTCTGTGAAAACTGATACATTTTATTTTTCAGGATTCTTGAATGTTAAAATTTTAGCACAAAAATATTATATATATCTTTTTTTATTGAAACATTTTAGTTGGATGTTCGTGTAACGTTTTTTAAATGTTGCTTCAGAACGTTCAGAGAACATTCCAATGTAACGTTCCGAGAACATTCCAATGTAACGTTCAGAGAACATTCCAATGTAACGTTCAGAGAACATTCCAATGTAACGTTCAGAGAACATTCCGATGTAACGTTCAGAGAACATTCAGATGTAACGCTCAGAGAACATTCCATGTAACGTTCCCAATGTAACGCTCAGAGAACATTCCAATGTAACGCCAATGTAACGTCAGAGAACATTCCGATGTGTAGAGAACGTTCAACGAGAACATTCCATGTAACGCTCAGAGAACATTCCAATGTAACGCTCAGAGAACATTCCAATGTAACGCTTCAGAGAACATTCCAATGTAACGCTCAGAGAACATTCCAATGTAACGCTCGAGAGAATTCATTCCTATGTAACGCTCAGAGAACATTCCAATGTAACGCCTCGAGAACATTCCAATGTAACGTTCCAATGAACGAACATTCCGATGTAACGCTCAGAGAACATTCCCAATGTAACGCTCAGAGAACATTCGATAACGTTCAGAGAGAACATTCCAATGTAACGCTCAGAGAACATTCCATGTAACGCCCAGAGAGAACATTCCAATGTAACGCTCCGAGAACATTCCAATAACGTTCCGATGTAACGCTCCGAGAACATTCGTTCAGAGAACATTCCAATGTAACGCTCAGATAACGTTCAGAGAACATTCTAATGTAACGCTCAGAACATTCCGATGTAACATTCCAATGTAACGTTCAGAGAACATTCCAATGTAACGTTCCGAGAACATTCCAATGTAACGTTCGAGAGAAACATTCATGTAACGTTCAGAGAACATTCCTATGTAACGTTCCGAGAACATTCCGATGTAACGTTCAGAGAACATTCCGATGTAACGTTCAGAGAACATTCCAATGTAACGTTCAGAGAACATTCCGATGTAACGTTCAGAGAACATTCCAATGTAACGTTCCGAGAACATTCCAATGTAACGCTCAGACATTCCAATGTAACGCTCAGACATTCCAATGTATAACGCTTCAGTAACATTCCAATGTAACGTTCAGAGAACATTCGCTCAGAGAACATGTAACGTAACGCTCAGAGAACATTTCCATGTAACGTTCAACATTCCAGAACATTCCGAACATTCGATGTAACGTTCAGAGAACATTCCGATGTAACGTTCAGAGAACATTCCGATGTAACGTTCAGAGAACATTCAATGTAACGTTCAGAGAACATTCCAATGTAACGTTCAGAGAACATTCCAATGTAACGTTCAGAGAACATTCCAATGTAACGTTCAGAGAACATTCCAATGTAACGTTCAGAGAACATTCCAATGTAACGTTCAGAGAACATTCCGATGTAACGTTCAGAGAACATTCAAATGTAACGTTCAGAGAACATTCCAATGTAACGTTCAGAGAACATTCTAGTAACGAACATTCCAATGTAACGTTCCGAGAACATTCCGATGTAACGTTCCGAGAACATTCCGATGTAACGTTCCGAGAACATTCCGATGTAACGTTCAGAGAACATTCCGATGTAACGTTCCGAGAACATTCCGATGTAACGTTCAGAGAACATTCCGATGTAACGTTCAGAGAACATTCCGATGTAACGTTCTCATAACCGAGAAAAAGCGTTTTAGGACATGTTTCTGTGAGCAGAGACGGCGCTTCACACGTGCCGGTGATTTCACTCGGTTCGATCGTTGGTTCATTTATGATTATTATCAGAGCTGAAAAAGTCATATTCTTGTAGAAACGGTGATACATTGTTGCAGAGATCAATAGAAAGTTCAAAACAACAGCATTTGTTTAAAATAGAATCTTTTGTAACATTATAAATGTCTTTACTGTCACTTTTGATCAGTTTAATGTGTTCCTGATGAATAAAAGTATTCATCTCTTATCTAAATAATCTTTCCGACCCCAAACTTTTGAATGATAGTGTAAATGTATCCACACAGACTTGATCTGAATACGTTTTTGAACTAAATCAATACTGAGTTGAGCTGAATAATGACTCTATTGTCTTCCGTCTCATATCTCATATATTTATTGTTTATGACTGTGAAGCTGCTTTGAAATAATCTGTACTGTCACATTAATCTAATGTTGTGAATATTAATATGTTAGTGACTCCCACGGGCTGCAAAAGGAATATCTGTCTTCACTCAGTAACTGCAATTATTATCATATGAACTGCATATGGTTTTACAATGAGTGACTATGTGCTAAAATCATTTTCTTGGAATAAAGGCATTGCAGCTGGAGACGCTGTGAATGTGCAGGGAAGGGATGAGACTTTAGCGGATGGCATTTCTTACAGACGGGGTCATTACGGCATCACTGCTTTAATTTCTGTAACTCACGGACGGACGTGACTGCAGGATCTTTGAGTTTGTCCTCTTCATGTCTGAAAGACATAGAAAGGGCAGATTGGATGTTATTTTGACTGCATGAGGTGAATCATGTGTGTTGCTGAAAACTCGTTATGAGTGAAAATGATTCATGTCTTCCCTTCTAAAGCAACACAAAGTTCTGCTTCACAGCCTCGTTCAAAAGCTCAAACATGATCAAAGGGAACGCATGTGAATTCATAAATCATCTGAGGATGAGCACATGAGTCGAGCTGCTGTCAGCCTGCGTTCAGCTCTCACACACATTACAGAGAGAAGAGTTCAGACACGCTCATCTGGACCAGGACTGTGGCGCATCTCTCAGTCAGTCAGAGGCTCCAAACACCATTAAACAGATGAAGGACCTGAGACATCAGACCGGAGCTAGAGATAACGTCTGCCCTCACACACACACACGCACGCGCACGCACGCACGCACACACACACACACATGCGCACACACTCACTCACACACACACATACACACACACACACACTCTCACACACACACACACACACACTCACTCACTCACTCACTCACTCACTCACACACACAAACACACAAACAAACAAACACACACACACACACACACACACACACACACTCACACAGAGACACACACACACACACACAGAGACACACACACACACACACACACACACACACACACACACATACACACACAAACACACACACACAAACACACACACACGCACACACACACACACACACACACACACACACGCACACACACACACACACACACACACACACACACACACACACACACACACACACACACACACACACACACACACACACACACACACACACACACACACACACACGCACACACTTCTGTTCAGCTTCAGCTTCTGTTATTTTCTGTCCCTCCAGAAAAACACGATTATGTGATCGCAGAATCATAATCAGCCAAAGTCCGCATTTTTTAAATACGCCGCACTTTCGGCACATAAATTGCCGATTTCTGCTCGCAAAATATACGGGGCTTGCATGATTTCATAATCCCCGCATTTTCATTACAAAATAAATCACACATATCTTAGCAGAAAGTTGAAAAAAAAAATTGCGTTTACGTCACACAAGAGCAGCCGTTTCCCCCTGTTGCCATGGGAACGTTATGAAGTGACGTAATTGCGTGAACATCATCGAAAAGCTGCAAACTCAGCGTTAGAGGCTGCGCAGTTATAGGCTGAACCCGAAATCAATTATTTGGCATTATTTGAGGGACAGCCATTTGTAGGGGTGTCCGAAACCATAGTGGAGGTTATTGAGTGCACTCATTCAATCCCACAATGCACCGCAGTCACGAGTGTACAGCCGATGTTCACACAATGGCTGCCCCATTCACTGCTTCAGGTGAACTGTATTAGTGGACTAACGTAGGGAATAGTGACTGGGTCCCTGTTTTCTCTTTCACAGTGGACTGTGGTTTCATTCAGGAGTCGATGCGGCTTTACAGTTGTAAGGTTGCAGGTTTGCGTTACCAGTGGGTTAAATCGTACTCGTTTCAGAAACCTCACAGTTGTAAGTGTATTAGCAGTGTGTGAAGCTACAGTAAGAGATTGCACTGTGCGCACTGGAAGCACTTATTTTAGCAGATGTCTGTTTTGAGCTACCTCTGTAAAACAGGAAGCACACATTTTATTTTATTTATATTTTATTTATCCATTTTTACAGAAGTCGTAGCATATTCCTTTGTAAAGCTATGAACTTGTTTGACTCCGTGTTTTGTAAGTTTGAGCCATGTGTGTATTACGGTCAGGAGTAACAGGAGATGAGAGCTGAGATATTCCCGGTCTTTCTGTGATGATGTACGCTCGTTCATGATGGGAGGTCATGAAGGACCCTTGCCCTGACGGCGGTAGCCTAGTGAGAGCAGGCTGCTGGGGAATCACTTTTTTCTCTCTTTGTCATCAAACCGCAGTTTTTGCACGTTCCCGCCATTTCATCGCATTTTTTAGGAAAACGTGCCGCAAAATCAAGGATTTTTACCCGCAACAATCACAAAACAAAATCAGCATTTTTCTGGAGGGACTGTCTTTTACATGTTAAAGGAATAATTCAGTCTAATATCTTCATTTACTCGCCATCACGCCGTTCCAAACTCTTCCAAGACTTTTCCCACGACAGTATGGAGAGTGGGGACAGATGAGCCAGTGGGTAAGTTGACCCTCCCCCCTTTATCCTGGCTTAGGGTCATATTTAGGGTTTAATTTTTAGTTTGAGTTTATCTGATAATGTCACACGTGTTGATGTAGTGTTTCATCAGAATAAGGGCTGTTAGTGTGAGATGTTAATGACACCAGCATGACTTCATCTGTAGGTAAATCACAGCGTGCGGCTGCTGGTGTGTGTGATAATGCATTCCTGCAGGGCTGGACACAAAATAACACGACATTCTCAAATTTAAAACTAAAGGTTAATGCAAATAATGAAGGCTGTAGGGCGGACTCGTGCTTCCCGTTAGCCGCGTGTCACCGCTAATGTGGAGCAAACAGGTGCCTCTGACAACAGGTGACCTTGGAGAGCAGCCGCGCGTTCATGACATCCTCTGTCCACATCGCTCTCTTTACCTGATGTTACTGAGCACGAGCCGTCGGAGGAGATCATCCCTGCGGAGAGAACAGCGAGACCTGACGTCTGTGTCGAGTACGGCACGGCAGCGGGTTCATTTATGCAAGGCTACCTCGCCGTAAATGTCACAGCTCGCCACAGGCCTGTGGTGCTTTTAGACATTAGCTGTGCTTTACACCGTATATGAGACACACGACTGATTCAAAACTCATATGCATCAGACATTTGGTGTTTGATGACTTTATAGTATCCGTCTCAGACAGACCAACTGACATGCATTGAGCACTAAAAAGCATGAGCTGAATATGTACATGATGCTCTTCCTCAGTGTTTCTGTCTCGATTCCCAGCACAAACATCTAAACATCCTTAAATCAAGACACATTTACTGGAGAAGAGAAATTTAAGGGTTAGTTCACCCAAAAATAAAACTTCTGTCATTAATTACTCACACTCATGTCGTTCCAAACCCGTAAGACTTTTGTTGATCTGCGATGATATTTTTACTAAAATCTGAGCGATTTCTGTAATCTCCACTGACAGATACCCCATGGTGACATTGATACAATGTTGAGTTTTGATCTAAACCATCATTTTGGTTGAGATTGACATTTCAATGTTTAAAGTGTGTTGGATCTGTGATGAAAGTCGACAGCACACATGGAGACAGTGACACTGAACTAACAGTGGTTTGTAGCTGATGAGCACAAGATCATGCAGGTGTCAGGCAGACACAGCGCTGGCTTTATCTGGCCTTCATGATGTTGCCAGCGGCATCATAAACAAACACCCCAATGCGGCGTTCATCGTCGGGGGCGATTTTAACAAAGCAAACCTAAAGAAAGTCTTGCCAAACTTTCACCAGCACGTCTCCTGTCCTACACGAGGAGCAAACACACTGGATCATTGCTACTCTCCGTTTAAGAACGCCTATAAAGCGCGGTCACTTCCAGCTTTCGGCAAATCGGATCATGCCGCCATTTTCCTCACACCTGAATACAAACAAAGGCTCGTTCAGGAACCCCCGGTGAGGCGGGAAGTTAAGCGCTGGTCACCCCACTCAGAGACCGCGCTACAGGCAGCTCTGGATGATGTAGATTGGGACATGTTCCGAGCGAGTTCAGCTGACGTCAGTGAGTTCACAGATGTGGCGCTTTGCTTCATCAACACGCTTACAGAGCAAGCCACGCAAACAATAACAATAACGTCCTTCTCAAATCAGAAACCGTGGGTGGACAATTCAATCCGCGCTGCAGTGAACACACGCACTGCTGCTTACAACGCCGGTCTCCTATCGGGGAATATGACTGAATACAGATCGTCCTGCTATGCTCTCAGACGAGCAGTTAAAGCCGCAAAACTCTGTTATAAAGACCGAGTGGAGTCTCATTTCAAACTCAACGACTCGCGGCGCATGTGACAGGGTCTGAGGTCCATCTGCTCTTTTGGATCTAAATCCTCTGCAGAGGTGAGCGCTGATCCGTCGCTTGTGAATGAGTTAAACTCTTTCTACGCTCGCTTTGACTGTAACCGCGGCAACGCGACTCCGCCAAGTGGCGCGTCAGAGGAAATCACTCAGAGCAGCAACAACCACGTGATCTCTGTCTCGGAGGATGAAGTTCGGAGAGCACTCAAGCGCGTGGACGTCAGGAAAGCTGCCGGGCCGGATGGTATTTCAGGCCGTGTTCTGCGGTCCTGTGCTGATCAGCTCGCCGGGTTGTTTACATCTATCTTTAATGAGTCCTCGCTACATCTGTGGTCCCCACCTCCTTCAAAAATCCACCATCATCCCTGTCCCTGAGAACAGTAAACCCTCTTGCCTAAATGACTATCGTCCAGTGGCTCTCACGCCTATAGTCATGAAGGTCTTTGAGAGACTCATTAAAAACACCATTTGCGCCTTCATTCCTGACACTTTGGACCCTCTTCAGTTTGCCTATCGTCCCAATAGATCGACTGAAGATGCCATCTCTCATGTCCTCCACTCCTCCCTCACTCACATCGACAGCAAAAGTGGGAACTACGTAAGGCTGCTATTTATTGACTATAGCTCAGCCTTTAACACCATAGTTCCCATCAAGCTAACCGCCAAACTCCTGGATCTCGGCCTGAATCCTTCTCTGCCACTGGATTGAGGACTTCCTCACTGGCAGGCCTCAGGTGGTGAGAATAGGCCAGTCCACCTCCACCTCCATCACCCTGAGTGTGGGAGCTCCACAGGGCTGTGTCCTGAGTCCCCTGCTCTACTCTCTCTACACGCATGACTGTTTGTCCACACACAGCTCCACCTCTATCATCAAATTTGCTGATGATACTGTTGTCCTGGGCCTCATTTCCAACAACAATGAGACGGCATACTTGGACGAGGTGGAGCATCTAACATCATGGTGCCAGGACAACTGTCTCTCTCTGAATGTTGGCAAGACCAAAGAAATGATTGTGGACTTCAGGAAGAGACAGCAACGGACATACTCCCCCTCATGATCAGCGGGTCATCAGTAGAGAGAGTGAGCAGCTTCAAGTACCTGGGTGTAAACATCTCCGAGGACCTGACCTGGACTGCTCACATTCAGACACAGGTGAAAAAGCCAGGCAAAGACTGTACCACCTGCGCCAGCTGAGGAAATTCAGGGTTTCACCAGCTATCCTGAAAACTTTCTATTTAGGGGCGATAGAAAGTGTATTAACTCAGTGCATCACAGCGTGGTATGGGAACAGCACCAGTCATGACCGCAAAGCCCTGCAAAGAGTAGTGCGCTTATCCGAGCGTATCTCAGGGTCAGCTCTCCGCCTCTGCAGGACGCCTACACCAAACGCTGCAAAGGTAGAGCTACTAAGATCATCAAGGACTCTAATCACCCTGCAAACCCTCATTTCACGCTGCTGCCATCTGGTAGCGCTTCAAGCCTGATGGCCAAAACTGAGAGACTCAGGAGGAGCTTCTTCCCCAGGCCATCAGACTCCTGAACTCAGTCACTTAACATCTCGTGACTTCACTTCAGGATAAACATCGATACACTGACATTGCACTGCACTTTCTCTGTTCTCGTTGTTACTGTGTAACAACCTGTTATAAACCTGTTTGCACATTATACTTTTTATACATTTGTTAACCACATATTTATAAGTCTACAGTTTACTCACTGCACAGTTTACTTCACTTATTTTATTCCACTTCTTTATTTTTATTTTTTACTTTTCTTCTACTTGACTTGATTATTTATAATTCTACAGATATATATATATAGTACTTTTTTATTCTATTTCTATTATAATTTCCTCCTTGTGTTTTAACTGTGAATTTGCACTGTCCATGGAGCGGACCTGTTTACATTTCACTGCCGGTTGTATATTCTGTATATACTCTATATTCTGTGTGTGTGACAAATAAAACTCTTGAATCTTGAAATCTTGTCTCTCTGCAGAACACTAGTGGGTGTTTCCCAATCAGTGAGGCGTTTTCAAACACATTACCCGATTTGCTCTAATCCACTGGGGTTTGGTTTAGGGGTGGGCCTTCATGATTTTAGCCTGTTTAGTCTGTTTAGTCTGTTGAAAAACATCCGTTGCGGTTTGAAATTGGCCACTGATTGGTAAATGCCCATTTTGGTTTAGCATGTGCACTTCTCAGGACTCTAATAATGCTTCCTCATTAGAGAGAAAACACAGGTGCGTGTCTTGCACTACATTTTCAACTAAATATTCAAATAAATTTAATTACTAAACTAAATTAACTGTATCAACTATATTGCTGATCTGCCCGCATTGACACTATATGAGAACTGAAATGAGCCGGATAACATCACCGTTTCTCCAGAGCGGCTGTACAGCCGAATCAAATTCTGTTGCATTATTTTCCTGTTAACACTGTGAAGCTGCTCTGAATCAATCGCCATTGTAAAAAGCGCTGTATAAATAAAGATGACTTGACTTGTGTGTTGAACCACCTGACATAGGCCTACTTGCATGACTTCTCTAGCACAGTTTAAAAAAATATTGCATCTACCTTATTATTTCTCTGTGCCTTTGTTTTTCGTGCTTGTTATTTGCATTCATTAAAAAGTTATTAAAGTGTTTGAATAAATCATCCATTTTTCTACATTCTTAAAAATGCATCTTGCTTTAGTAATGTGTATTGGGAAATTCCTGAATAAAGTTCTAACATCATTTAACAGATTTCTTGAAGTGCAAGAGACATGAACATGAGCAGGGATGTCACACTGCATACAGCCCATGTCTTCATCCATCAGTGCTTGCAGAGCACATTGCTCCTTTAGTGGGAGTGAAGGGACATGAAGACAGACAATTACAAAAATGAGAAGCACCTGTCGACAGCATAATCACCTGACCTGGGATTTGATGCTATCCTGTGCCTTAACTCCTGCTCTACTGCTTAATCAGGTAATCAAGATTCAAGAGTTTTATTTGTCACATACACAGTTATATACAGAATATACAAACGGCAGTGAAATGTAATCATTCATATTCCTGAATCTGTATTAAATTGGGGAAAGTAACTTATCTACTTTCAGTTTAGCCTTTTTCCATTGAAACACCTGCTCAACATTGCTTCAACAGAAACTGAGGATGCACGAGTGATACTGAACCAACACATCACTTTGTAACGTTAATTCAATGCAATTAGTGTTGACCTGTCAACACTGACTCAACATTTTTCAATGATTACATGCTATCTGGGACACAACTACCATTGTGAGGCTTCAAAAAAATCAAAGAGATTGTAAAACTAATCCATATGAATTGAGTGATATAGTCACCATTTTCTGAAGAGACTCGATTGCTTTATATGACAAACTGCGTAACGCGAGAATGAACCTCATTGGCTCCTGCTGAAGATCAAACGTGATGCGTAACGTGAGAATGAACCTCATTGGCTCCTGCTGAAGCTCAAACATGATGCGTAACGTGAGAATGAACCTCATTGGCTCCTGCTGAAGCTCAAACATGATGCGTAACGTGAGAATGAACCTCATTGGCTCCTGCTGAAGCTCAAACGTGATGCGTAACGTGAGAATGAACCTCACTGGCTCCTGCTGAAGATCAAACGTGATGCGTAACGTGAGAATGAACCTCATTGGCTCCTGCTGAAGCTCAAACGTGATGCGTAACGTGAGAATGAACCTCACTGGCTCCTGCTGAAGATCAAACGTGATGCGTAACGTGAGAATGAACCTCATTGGCTCCTGCTGAAGCTCAAACGTGATGCGTAACGTGAGAATGAACCTCACTGGCTCCTGCTGAAGATCAAACGTGATGCGTAACGTGAGAATGAACCTCATTGGCTCCTGCTGAAGATCAAATGTGATGCGTAACGTGAGAATGAACCTCATTGGCTCTCGCTGAAGATCAAACATGATGCGTAACACGAGAATGAACCTCATTGGCTCCTGCTGAAGCTCAAACGTGATGCGTAACGTGAGAATGAACCTCACTGGCTCCTGCTGAAGATCAAACGTGATGCGTAACGTGAGAATGAACCTCATTGGCTCCTGCTGAAGCTCAAACGTGATGCGTAACGTGAGAATGAACCTCACTGGCTCCTGCTGAAGATCAAACGTGATGCGTGAACGCGAGAATGAACTCATTGGCTCCTGCTGAAGCTCAAACGTGATGCGTAACGTGAGAATGAACCTCACTGGCTCCTGCTGAAGATCAAACGTGATGCGTAACGTGAGAATGAACCTCATTGGCTCCTGCTGAAGATCAAATGTGATGCGTAACGTGAGAATGAACCTCATTGGCTCTCGCTGAAGATCAAACATGATGCGTAACACGAGAATGAACCTCATTGGCTCTCGCTGAAGCTCAGATGTGATGCGTAACACGAGAATGAACCTCACTGGCTCTCGCTGAAGATCAAACATGATGCGTAACACGAGAATGAACCTCATTGGCTCCTGCTGAAGCTCAAACGTGCTGCGTAACGTGAGAATGAACCTCACTGGCTCTCGCTGAAGCTCAAACGTGCTGCGTAACGTGAGAATGAACCTCATTGGCTCCTGCTGAAGCTCAAACATGATGCGTAACGTGAGAATGAACCTCATTGGCTCCTGCTGAAGCTCAAACGTGCTGCGTAACGTGAGAATGAACCTCACTGGCTCTCGCTGAAGCTCAAACATGATGCGTAACGTGAGAATGAACCTCATTGGCTCTCGCTGAAGCTCAAACGTGATGTGTAACGCGAGAATGAACCTCATTGGCTCTCGCTGAAGATCAAACATGATGCGTAACACGAGAATGAACCTCACTGGCTCTCGCTGAAGCTCAAACGTGATGTGTAACGCGAGAATGAACCTCACTGGCTCTCGCTGAAGATCAAACATGATGCGTAACACGAGAATGAACCTCATTGGCTCCTGCTGAAGCTCAAACGTGCTGCGTAACGCGAGAATGAACCTCATTGGCTCTCGCTGAAGCTCAAACGTGCTGCGTAACGTGAGAATGAACCTCATTGGCTCTCGCTGAAGCTCAAACGTGCTGCGTAACGTGAGAATGAACCTCACTGGCTCCTGCTGAAGCTCAAACGTGCTGCGTAACGCGAGAATGAACCTCATTGGCTCCTGCTGAAGCTCAAACGTGCTGCGTAACGTGAGAATGAACCTCATTGGCTCCTGCTGAAGCTCAAACGTGATGCGTAACGCGAGAATGAACCTCATTGGCTCGCTGAAGCTCAAACGCAAGGCGTAACGTGAGAATGAACCTCATTGGCTCCTGCTGAAGCTCAAACGTGATGCGTAACGCGAGAATGAACCTCACTGGCTCTCGCTGAAGATCAAACATGATGTGTAACGCGAGAATGAACCTCACTGGCTCTCGCTGAAGCTCAAACGTGATGTGTAACGCGAGAATGAACCTCACTGGCTCTCACTGAAGATCAAACATGATGCGTAACACGAGAATGAACCTCATTGGCTCCTGCTGAAGCTCAAACGTGCTGCGTAACGTGAGAATGAACCTCACTGGCTCCTGCTGAAGCTCAAACGTGCTGCGTAACGCGAGAATGAACCTCATTGGCTCCTGCTGAAGCTCAAACGTGATGCGTAACGTGAGAATGAACCTCACTGGCTCCTGCTGAAGCTCAAACGCAAACGTAACGCGAATGAACCTCATTGGCTCTCGCTGAAGCTCAAACGCAAGGCGCGTGCGCGAGAATGAACCTCACTGGCTCTCGCTGAAGCTCAAACGTGATGCGTAACGCAAGAATGAACCTCATTGGCTCCTGCTGAAGCTCAAACGTGATGCGTAACGCGAGAATGAACCTCACTGGCTCCTGCTGAAGCTCAAACGTGCTGCGTAACGCGAGAATGAACCTCATTGGCTCTCGCTGAAGCTCAAACGTGCTGCGTAACGCGAGAATGAACCTCACTGGCTCTCGCTGAAGCTCAAACGTGATGCGTAACGCGAATGAACCTCATTGGCTCCTGCTGAAGCTCAAACGTGCTGCGTAACGCGAGAATGAACCTCATTGGCTCTCGCTGAAGCTCAAACGTGCTGCGTAACGCGAGAATGAACCTCACTGGCTCTCGCTGAAGCTCAAACGTGATGCGTAACGCGAGAATGAACCTCATTGGCTCCTGCTGAAGCTCAGACGTGCTGCGTAACACGAGAATGAGCCTCATTGGCTCTCGCTGAAGATCAAACGTGCTGCGTAACACGAGAATGAACCTCACTGGCTCTCGCTGAAGCTCAAACGTGATGCGTAACACGAGAATGAACCTCATTGGCTCTCGCTGAAGCTCAAACGCAAGGCGTAACGTGAGAATGAGCCTCATTGGCTCTCGCTGAAGATCAAACGTGCTGCGTAACGCGAGAATGAACCTCACTGGCTCTCGCTGAAGCTCAAACGTGATGTGTAACGCGAGAATGAACCTCACTGGCTCTCGCTGAAGATCAAACATGATGCGTAACACGAGAATGAACCTCATTGGCTCCTGCTGAAGCTCAAACGTGCTGCGTAACGCGAGAATGAACCTCATTGGCTCGCTGCTGAAGCTCAAACGTGAATGAACTGGCTCTCGCTGAAGCTCAACGTGAGAAATGAACCTCATTGGCTCTCGCTGAAGCTCAAACGTGCTGCGTAACGTGAGAATGAACCTCATTGGCTCCTGCTGAAGCTCAAACGTGATGCGTAACGCGAGAATGAACCTCATTGGCTCCTGCTGAAGCTCAAACGTGCTGCGTAACGCGAGAATGAACCTCATTGGCTCCTGCTGAAGCTCAAACGTGATGCGTAACGCGAGAATGAACCTCATTGGCTCTCGCTGAAGCTCAAACGTGCTGCGTAACGTGAGAATGAACCTCATTGGCTCCTGCTGAAGCTCAAACGTGATGCGTAACGCGAGAATGAACCTCATTGGCTCCTGCTGAAGCTCAAACGTGATGCGTAACGTGAGAATGAACCTCACTGGCTCCTGCTGAAGCTCAAACGTGCTGCGTAACGCGAGAATGAACCTCATTGGCTCTCGCTGAAGCTCAAACGTGCTGCGTAACGCGAGAATGAACCTCACTGGCTCTCGCTGAAGCTCAAACGTGATGCGTAACGCAAGAATGAACCTCATTGGCTCCTGCTGAAGCTCAAACGTGCTGCGTAACGCGAGAATGAACCTCATTGGCTCTCGCTGAAGCTCAAACGCGCTGGCGTGAACGCGAATGAACCTCACTGGCTCTCGCTGAAGCTCAAACGTGATGCGTAACGCGAGAATGAACCTCATTGGCTCCTGCTGAAGCTCAGACGTGCTGCGTAACACGAGAATGAGCCTCATTGGCTCTCGCTGAAGATCAAACGTGCTGCGTAACACGAGAATGAACCTCACTGGCTCTCGCTGAAGCTCAAACGTGATGCGTAACACGAGAATGAACCTCATTGGCTCTCGCTGAAGCTCAAACGTGCTGCGTAACGTGAGAATGAGCCTCATTGGCTCTCGCTGAAGATCAAACGTGCTGCGTAACGCGAGAATGAACCTCATTGGCTCTCGCTGAAGATCAAACGTGCTGCGTAACACGAGAATGAACCTCATTGGCTCCTGCTGAAGCTCAAACGTGATGCGTAACACGAGAATGAACCTCATTGGCTCTCGCTGAAGCTCAAACGTGCGCGCGTAACACGAGAATGAACCTCATTGGCTCTCGCTGAAGATCAAACGCGCGCGTAACGCGAGAATGAACCTCATTGGCTCTCGCTGAAGCTCAAACGTGCTGCGTAACACGAGAATGAACCTCATTGGCTCTCGCTGAAGATCAAACGTGCTGCGTAACGTGAGAATGAACCTCACTGGCTCCTGCTGAAGCTCAAACGTGATGCGTAACACGAGAATGAACCTCATTGGCTCTCGCTGAAGCTCAAACGTGCTGCGTAACGCGAGAATGAACCTCATTGGCTCTCGCTGAAGCTCAAACGTGCTGCGTAACGCGAGAATGAACCTCACTGGCTCTCGCTGAAGCTCAAACGCGCTGCGCGTAACACGAGAATGAACCTCATTGGCTCCTGCTGAAGCTCAAACGTGCTGCGTAACACGAGAATGAACCTCATTGGTTCTTGCAGAAGCTCAAACGTGCTGCGTAACACGAGAATGAACCTCATTGGCTCCTGCTGAAGCTCAAACGTGATGCGTAACACGAGAATGAACCTCATTGGCTCTCGCTGAAGCTCAAACGTGCTGCGTAACACGAGAATGAACCTCATTGGCTCTCGCTGAAGCTCAAACGCGCTGCGTGCGCGGAGAATGAACCTCACTGGCTCCTGCTGAAGCTCAAACGTGCTGCGTAACACGAGAATGAACCTCATTGGCTCCTGCTGAAGCTCAAACGTGCTGCGTAACACGAGAATGAACCTCATTGGCTCGCTGAAGATCAAACGCAAGGCGTAACGCGAGAATGAACCTCATTGGCTCTCGCTGAAGCTCAAACGTGATGAGTAACACGAGAATGAACCTCATTGGCTCTCGCTGAAGCTCAAACGTGCTGCGTAACACGAGAATGAACCTCATTGGCTCTCGCTGAAGCTCAAACGTGATGCGTAACACGAGAATGAACCTCATTGGCTCTCGCTGAAGCTCAAACGTGCTGCGTAACGAGAATGAACCTCATTGGCTCGCTGAAGCTCAAACGTGCTGCGTAACACGAGAATGAACCTCATTGGCTCTCGCTGAAGATCAAACGTGCTGCGTAACGCGAGAATGAACCTCACTGGCTCCTGCTGAAGCTCAAACGTGCTGCGCGTGAACACGAGAATGAACCTCATTGGCTCCTGCTGAAGCTCAAACGTGATGCGTAACACGAGAATGAACCTCATTGGCTCTCGCTGAAGCTCAAACGTGCTGCGTAACACGAGAATGAACCTCATTGGCTCCTGCTGAAGCTCAAACGTGATGCGTAACACGAGAATGAACCTCATTGGCTCCTGCTGAAGCTCAAACGTGATGCGTAACACGAGAATGAACCTCATTGGCTCCTGCTGAAGCTCAAACGTGATGCGTAACACGAGAATGAACCTCATTGGCTCTCGCTGAAGCTCAAACGTGCTGCGTAACACGAGAATGAACCTCATTGGCTCTCGCTGAAGATCAAACGTGCTGCGTAACACGAGAATGAACCTCATTGGCTCTATAGACTAAAATAACTAGTTTCTGGTGGTCAGCTCTACGTAAGTCGACTTACGGCACAAGAATAACCCCTGACGCGATGTAGGAATATTGCAAGATTTGACACCTCTCGCGGTTCAAACAAATAGGGCTGGGCAACAAACTCAAGCCTCTCTTCTCTTACATCGAAATCCTCCAACATTTCTTTTTAAAACATTTTGTTTTATAATTTTTACAGTGGTAGTTGTATATCTGTCAATGGAGGGACAGAAATCGTTC
>JAGHMJ010004474.1:500000-507500 GCA_018749465.1 Paracanthobrama guichenoti | reverse complement strand
GTGTGTGTGGTGTTAACCTCTCGTCCTCTGCCTTGCTTTGAAGGCGTACCTCGTCCAAGAGGAGCGAGATAGACTGAGGTTAGAATGTATTGATCTAGACGAGAGGGTAAATGTCTCTTTTCTTCTGCTCTCTCTGTGCTGAACTGTCTGCTTGATAACATCCCTGAGTAGTGCAGGGCCTTAACTCTCTGTGTGTGTGTGCCGTCACCCCATAGGCTGATCCTTAGTCATGTGACACCACATATCCAATCAGCACGTCTGCAGCTGACTGTAGTGCTTCATATCAGATTCATCCTGCAGCAAAACTACCCAGAGTTCAGTGCGCAGGCGTGGAGCTGAACATGTGACGCTGCTTCGCCACGCCCTGTGTGTGTCAGACGCGGCATGACGCATATTTATTATTATTTTTTTATTATTATTATTATATAATTTACATTATTATTAATATATTTATTATATTTATTATTATTATTATTGACGCATATTTATTATTATTGATATAAACCAATTAGTTTAATCCACACGTCTGTACGTCTGCTGTAAAAATATAGATCCGTATAGTTACAGTGCATCCGGAAAGTATTCCCAGCGCTTCACTTTTCCCACATTGTGTTATGTTACAGCCTTATTACAGAATCGATTCAATTCATTATTTTAAGTTCTACACGCTGTACCCCATAATGGCAACGTGAAAGAAGTTTGTTTGCAA
Organism: Paracanthobrama guichenoti; assembly: GCA_018749465.1. Taxonomy (NCBI): domain Eukaryota; kingdom Metazoa; phylum Chordata; class Actinopteri; order Cypriniformes; family Gobionidae; genus Paracanthobrama; species Paracanthobrama guichenoti. The sequence continues at coordinate 506,791 of JAGHMJ010004474.1, read as the reverse complement.
ATTTATTCAAAATAAAAAATGAAATTACATGTCCATGAGTATTCCCAGCCGTTGCCATGACACTCAGCACTGAGCTCAGGTGCTCCTGTTTCCACGGATCATCCTTGAGATGTTTCTACAGCTCGACTGGAGTCCACCTGTGGTCAGTTCAGCTGATTGGATATGATTGGGAGAGGCACACACCTGTCTATATAAGGTCCCACAGATACCAGTGCATGCCAGAGCACAAACCAAGCCATGAAGTCCAAGGGATTGTCTGTAGACTCCGAGACAGGATTGTATGGAGCCACAGATCTGGGGAAGGGCACAGGAACATTTCTGCAGCTGAAGGTCCCAGTGAGCACAGTGGCCTCCATCATCCGTACATGGAAGAAGTTTGGGACCACCAGGACTCTTCCTAGAGCTGCCACCCGGCCAAACGGAGCGGGGGAGAAGGGCCTTAGTCAGGGAGGTGACCGAGATCCCGATGGTCACTCTGACAGAACTCCAGCATTTCTCTGTGGAGAGAGGAGAAGCTTCCAGAAGAACAGCCATCTCTGCAGCTCTCCACCAATCACGACGGAAGCCACTCCTCAGGGAAAGGCACATGACAGCCCACCTGGAGTTTGCCCAAAGGCTCCTGAAGGACTCTCAGACCACAATTCTCTGGTCTGATGAAACAAAGATTGAACTTACGTCTGGAGGAAACCAGGCACCGCTCATCCCCAGGCCAATCCCATCCCTACAGTGAAGCATGGTGGTGGCAGCATCATGCTGTGGGGGATGTGTTTCAGCAGCAGGAACTGGGAGACTAGTCAGGATCGAGGGACAGATGAATCCTTGACGAAAACCTGCTCCAGAGTGCTCTGGACCTCAGTCTGGGGCGACGGTTCCTCTTCCAACAGGACAACGACCCTAAGCACACAGCCAAGACAACCCAGCAGTGGCTACGGGACAACTCTGGGAATGTCCTCGAGTGACCTAGCCAGAGCCCAGACCTGAACCCGATTGAACATCTCTGGAGAAATCCGACGCGCCCAATCCAACCTGATGGAGCTTGAGAGGTCCGGCACAGAAGAACGGGAGAAACTGCCCAGAAACGGGAGAGCCGAGCTTTAGCATCAAACTCCAGAAGACCTGAGGCTGTGACCGGAGCCAGAGGGGCTTCAGCAGAGCATCGAGGAGAGGCTGGGAATACTCATGGACATGGGATTGTTTTTGTAATTAGCGAGTGCTTTGAATACAGAGCTAATGAGTTTAAGTTTACTGTAAAGCAAATGTACTGAACTAAATAGTTTTAATTGTATACAAAATATAAATTTTTTACAAAATAATTTTGACCATAATTGGTGTAAAAACATCCACGTCTAACCAACTTGTGTTCCACATGTGAAGTTATCACAACCTGAGCCCCATGAATCTCTTGAGCTTTCAAATGATGATTACAGAAACAGCCCTGTGACATCCGGGAAAATATGACATCCAAATTTTTTCCGACTTGGGGGATTTTTTTGACTCCATTTTGATGGTTAAATTAAATTTTAGTAATCAAAAAGCATGTCTAATTAATTAAAATCATGAAACGTATCCAATAACAATGAACAAAATTACATGTTTAGGGCTATTTTATTTGTAATTATTTGATTCAATTTTAATAATCTAATTAATTGAATGCATATATATATATATATATTTTACATTTCTATGAAATGTTTTCCCCCCCAGAAATGTTGTGTATTCAAATAAAGGCATAAAATATTAATTTAATTTATCTTTTAAGCGTCACTGTTAAAGTAAAACAGAAGAACATTCATATTAGCATATTCATAATCACAGACTCTAATCGTGATTAAGTGTGCTGACCTGCTTTTGATCTATTCATCAAAAAATGTAAAAATTTCGTGAAATTCCACGTTTCTACGACTGGATTCTGCGATTCTGTCCGTGTTTTCCACATCACAGAAATCATAGGGCTCTTCTAAAATATGTTATGAGGAAAAAGTGCGGCAGGCGTCTATAGAGACTCAAGCCCAGTGTTCAGTAACGAGCGTCTGACTCTGACCGTGTGTGTGTGTGTGTGTGTGTGTGTGTGTGTGTGTGTGAAGGTGGCAGCGCTGCAGGAGGAGAAGAGCAGTCTGCTGGCTGAGAACCAGGTGCTGATGGAGCGGCTCAACCAGTCGGACTCCATCGAGGATCTGAACAGCCCGGCGGGCCGCAGACACATGCAGCTTCAGACACAGCTGGAGCAGCTGCAGGAGGAGAGCTTCAGGTGACCACACACACACACACACACACACACACACACACACACACACACACACACACACACACACACACACACACACACACACACACACACACACACACACACTCACACTCACACACACACACACACACACACACACACACACACACACACACACACACACACACACACACACACACACACACACACACTCACACACACACACACTCACACACAGAGACACAGACACTCACTCACACACAGAGACACAGACACTCACTCACACACACACACACACACACACACACACTCACTCACACACACACTCACACACACACAGAGACACAGACACTCACTCACACACACACACACACACACACACACACACACACACTCACACACACACTCACTCACACACACACTCACACACAGAGACACAGACACTCACTCACACACACACACACACACACACACACTCACACTCACACACTCACACACACACACACACACTCACACACACACACTCACACACACACACACACTCACACTCTCACACACTCACACACACACACACACTCACACACACACACTCACACACACAGAGACACTCTCACACACACTCACTCACACACACACTCACACACAGAGACACAGACACTCACTCACACACACTCACTCACAGACACACAGACACACTCACACACACACACACTCACACTCTCACACACTCACACACACACACACTCACACTCTCACACACACACACACACACACAGAGACACTCTCACACACACTCAAAGGACATCAGTTGCATTAGTTTGTGGCTGCCAGTGAAATGATCAGCGGTCAGAGGTTTGGAATAATGAAGTTTAAGAAGTCTAAAATAGCTGTTAGAATAGAGCTGAATCATTACGCTGGTCACATGACCCTTCAGAAGCTAACAGTGATTCCTCGTAGCTTCAGTCTGTTCTCAGTGGAGCGGCTGAAGTGAGGTCACCGTGATGTGTAACGGCAGGACGAGCGCTCTGGACGAGTCTCTGTGGAGCTGGCACTGCCAGCCTCTGCCCTCCCGGCTGCCGTACCGCGGCGGCCCGCTGCCCCAGTGGAGGTAACGCTGGGCACTCTGGGAGAACTGATGGGCACGGGCGTCTGAATGGTGCAGATCCGCATTCGACCGCACACATGGGCTCCGGGACACTCAATCTGATGAGCGGCACGTTACCGCTGACTTTCATTCGGTCACTCACTGTCATCATCACTGTGTCCGAATGAACGTCACGTGGCGTCTTTCACTCTGTCAGTCGGCCGGTCTGCACTGCAAATGATGCTCAAGATTATTTGACTCCATTGGCAAAAATGTGACCCTGGACCACAAAACCTTAAGGGTCAGTTGTTTGACACTGAGAGTTATAGATCATCTGAAGCTGAATAATAATCATCACTGATGTGTGCTTTGTGAGGACAATATGTGAAAATCTGGAATCTGAGGGAGCAAAAACATCTAAATATTGAGAAAATCTCCTTTAAAGATGTCCAGATGAAGTCCTTAGCGATGCATATCACTACTAATAATACACTTATGATATATTTACGGTAGGACATTTACTAAATATCTTCATGGAGCATGATCTTAATATCCTGATGATTTTTGGCATAGAGAAGATAATGCTGTCCCCCAGTGTTATCACAGATATACCCGTGAGACGCAGCGCTGCTGTTGGGCTCCAGGGGCTCAGATTCCCTCATGTTTTAACACAAACTCACTTCATTAATCGAAAAACAAGAGTTTTTGTTTTGCTTCTCCAGTAAGAGCATCATTTCTGCAGTGCGTTAGGGCTCTATGATTTCTGCCATAATAATAGCGTTTATTAAAACATTATGATTCTTCAGTTTTAATGTGAACACAGACGATGAAAGCAGTTGTTCAGGGTTCGTCTAAATACATTTTAAAACTATAATAAAAGTTTTGTGCATTAGATTTTTGAACCGAATCAGGTCAAATAAAAGCCTTCACAGGCACTATTATCTGTACAGTTGTTAGTTTTATGATGTCGGTTGATTTAGTTGATCCTTTTTGATTATTAAAGTTTAATCAAACCATTAAAAATGGTCGATATTTGTGGGAAAAGAGCAGATTTCATAGGGCTCTTAATGTTCTCCTCATCCTGTACGACAATAAACAATATATAAAATAATATTTGATGTGTTTAAATTAAAAGTGTTGTACAGTATTTATACGCTAATGTAAGATTAATCTGACTTTATTGATCCCACATTATGAGTCTCTGATATATTCATCTATCTTCAAGAAATGTTTGTTATGCTCTAAAATATTGATTTATTATGGCTTCAGTGACTGACGGCGTGTGTGTGTGTGTGTATGTCAGGTTGGAGGCGGCTAAGGACGATTACCGCATCCGCTGTGAGGAGCTGGAGAAGGAGCTGCTGGAGGTCAGAGGTCAGAACGAGGAGCTGACCTCTCTGGCCGAGGAGGCGCAGTCACTCAAAGACGAGATGGACGTGCTGAGGTGAGACGGAGGCCTGAGGCCACGCCACACGCGCGCCGAGGATGAACCCTGAACCCTGTGTGTGTGTGTGTGTTTCAGACACTCGTCTGACAGGGTGTCGAAGCTGGAGGCGCAGGTGGAGGCGTACAAGAAGAAGCTGGAGGATCTGGGCGATCTGAGGCGGCAGGTGAAGCTGCTGGAAGAGAAGAACACCACCTACATGCAGAACACCGTCACGCTGGAGGAGGACCTGCGCAAGGCCAACGCCGCTCGAGCACAGCTGGAGACCTACAAGAGACAGGTGCGAGGAGTCACGTGACCCGCAGCTGGAGTGACGCCTGAGGATGAGCGGCTGTAATGATGCCTGTTGTGTTTCAGGTGGTGGAGCTTCAGAACAAGCTCTCCGAGGAGTCCAAGAAAGCCGACAAGATGGAGTTTGAGTATAAACGAGTGAAGGAGAAGGTCGACTCGCTTCAGAAAGAGAAAGACGTAAGAACAGGGCTTGATTTAGGCATGAGGTGAAGCTGATGTTATTGCAGCTGCAGAAGTGATGAGCGTGTCTGCAGTTACTATGTTTTCATCGCTCTCTTCTCTCATTATTTTGTGTCATCTTCATCTTCCTCTCCTGTCTTGTGTGTGTCTCTGCACAGCGGATGAGGACAGAGCGAGACTCTCTGAAGGAGACGATCGAGGAGCTGAAGTGTGTGAAAGCGCAGGAGTCTCAGCTGACCTCAGGTGACTCATTTTTACACGTGTGATATGGGTGGCACCGTACATGAAAAAACATCCGAACTGTTCGATTCGCTTGTCTCGGTTCGACGCATGCGCAATGTAGCCTCGTGCCCGTATGTTACCTCTGACAGTGGGTGTCCTTTTCGCACGAAATAAGAGGTGTGTGTGGATATACAGTAAAAGTGGAGTGCTGCAGGTCACGTCACGTGTAGAAATGGCAAGTGGGAGAGATGAGGAAGGCTGCCCGCGTTGGAGGATGCGCAAGCAGTGTGTATGGAGAGCGGGATTGTGTATTGCAAATACAGACGAATATTGTCCATTCTGTCACATTTTCCGTTGTTCTCCTCCGACCCCTGTCTGTCTCGTTTGATTTATGATGGGCAACATGTATCTGCTGCAAATGCGCCCGTGTTGCCCTCTGTCCCAAACACACATGCATATAACATGCTGTAAATACACTCACCTGTCAGGATTATTAGGAACACATACTAATGCTGTGTTTGACCCCCTTTCGCTTTCAGAACTGCCTTAATTCTACGTGGCATTGATTCAACAAGGTGCTGAAAGCATTCTTTAGAAATGTTGGCCCATATTGATAGGATAGCATCTTGCAGTTGATGGAGATTTGTGGGATGCACATCCAGGGCACGAAGCTCCCGTTCCACCACATCCCAAAGATGCTCTATTGGGTTGAGATCTGGTGACTGTGGGGGCCATTTTAGTACAGTGAACTCATTGTCATGTTCGAGAAACCAATTTGAAATGATTCGAGCTTTGTGACATGGTGCATTATCCTGCTGGAAGTAGCCATCAGAGAATGGGTACATGGTGGTCATAAAGGGATGGACATGGTCAGAAACAATGCTCAGGTAGGCCGTGGCATTTAAACGATGCCCAATTGGCACTAAGGGGCCTAAAGTGTGCCAAGAAAACATCCCCCACACCATTACACCACCACCACCAGCCTGCACAGTGGTAACAAGGCATGATGGATCCATGTTCTCATTCTGTTTACGCCAAATTCTGACTCTACCATCTGAATGTCTCAACAGAAATCGAGACTCATCAGACCAGGCAACATTTTTCCAGTCTTCAACGGTCCAATTTTGGTGAGCTTGTGCAAATTGTAGCCTCTTTTTCCTATTTGTAGTGGAGATGAGATGTTGTGGCTTCACAAATGCTTTGCTGCATACCTCGGCTGTAACGAGTGGTTATTTCAGTCTAAGTTGCTCTTCTATCAGCTTGAATCAGTTGGCCCATTCTCCTCTGACCTCTAGCATCAACAAGGCATTTTCGCCCACAGGACTGCCGCATACTGGATGTTTTTC
>JAGHMJ010004474.1:487500-490000 GCA_018749465.1 Paracanthobrama guichenoti | reverse complement strand
GCCAGTTCGTTTTAATCAGAACTTTAGTAGCAAACATTCGTTCCATTTGCCAAGTTTTATATTGCTTGTATACAATATGTACATACTGTCTGTGCGGCTGGAGGAGAACACGCGCGCGGCCAGCGCTGCAAAACTGTACAGTTGTTATTCAAGTTGTAAATAAAGCTTGTATAAAACATTCATGTTTCAAATTCACGGCTGGTCTCTGATTTATTGGGATATGCATTACTCTTTCACTTCTCCAGTGAGTTCTGAGGTTCAGTGAGATCGTCAGATCGGGGAAGGGTTATTATCGTTAACTCAAACTAAATGTATGTTTTTGTGGAGTAGATATGTTAATATTTTATTATAATATAACACTCACACACTTCTCACAGAGTCTACCAGTCTCATGTTAAACTTGAGTATCTATAGAATAGTGTTGATCCTTCACACACACACACACACACACACAGACACACACACACACACACACACACACTATACGTTGGTGTTGTTCACATTATATGCACTTGCGCGCCGATTGCCAACAAAACACACACATTTGCTGCAGCTTCACTCTCCGCCTGAGGTTTCCACTCATGACCGGGAACAAACACACACACTTGCAGAACTCCGGAAACACAAACTGCATCCACTGTTCCCTTAACGCTGGGTTATTTGGGAAGCTGATCTTTCCCTCACACCAGAAACACACTTCTTTAGTGACGTTGATCTCGTGTCTAAAAACACAACGCCAGCGCCGCTGACGGCTCCCGTAACCTGAACAAAGCTCGATGATGTGTGTGTGTGCTAATCCGGGAGAAGTGCCCATATAAGGAGCTCCGCCCTTTATGATGTCATACAGGGCCATACTCTAAAAAAAAACAACTCGTGTTTGAAATGTTGTCCATGTTTATCATGAGAATGAACTCTTGAACAGTGAATAAGGCAGAATGCAGGAAATGGCATTACACCCCCCTCTAATGTAAAATGCATTTAAAATGTCTGGCCCACTAGCAGATACCGTGTAAAAATGATACGATCATTGAGTCACGACAAATTTTGAAAAAAAGTTGAAATTACTTGTACGGCCGGTTTGATTATACTTTAAAAGAACAGGTATTTTTATTTTAAGCACTCATAAAACAAGACTCAGTCTCTTCAGTCGTTTCTCAGTTAATGTGTCTGGATTTATGGAAGTTCAGATGTTTGAGCTGGAAGAACAGCATGTGCCGTAAACTAAACCCAAATCATTCGGCAAAACTCAAAAAACTAACAAAAAAATGAGGCAATCGGTTAAATCAAATGTTGTAAGTTAAGAAATGTAAAGTTTAGGTAAGCAGAGCTTTCATATTTTCATACATTTTAATTGCTCTTAACGCAGATATGTGAGTGAGCTCGTTCACATTTAAATTAGAATGAAACTTGGCTAGCGTTAACTATTCAATAAATGCTACCTTGCTAATTGGTGACAATGCTTTCATGGCATTAGCTTAGCATAGTAATTATCTAATATAAGACATTTAACATATATCTGTTCTCAAACTAAGCTCATGCTCCACTCGTCACCATGGTAACCCCCCAAAAAACCAACATACCACTCTTCTAAACTAACATGGCAAACACTACTCAATCTCCACCGTAACATTAATCCTGCACAAAACACATCATACAACACGTAATGTTAGCATTTACTCTCCCTTTTGAGTGGCATGGCAAAGCATGCTGGGAAATATAAATCCCAGCCCAGTTTCAGTTAAATTTAAGTTTGTCTAAATTAAAAGAAACAAGTTTATAAAACTCCTGGAGTTTGAGGAGTGAGCTGTGGGTCATGACCGAAAGGACAAGATCCCGGACACAGGCGGCCGAAATGAGCTTTCTCCGCAGGGTTGCTGGGCGCTCCCTTAGAGATAGGGTGAGAAGCTCAGTTACTCGGGAGGAGCTCAGAGTAGAGCCGTTGCTCCTCCACATCGAGAGGAGCCAGTTGAGGTGGCTCGGACATCTATTTCGGATGCCTCCTGGACGCCTTCCCGGGGAGGTGTTTCGGGCATGTCCCACCGGGAGGAGGCCCCGGGGAAGACCTAGGACACGCTGGAGGGATTATGTCTCCCGGCTGGCCTGGGAACGCTTCTTTAGCTTTTTTTTGGCTTTTTTTTGGCCTAGGGAGAGGGAAGTCTAGGCGTCTCTGCTTAGACTGTTGCCCCTGTGACCCGGCCCCGGATAAGCGGAAGATAATGGATGGATGGATGGAAGTTTATAAAACTCAAAACAATGAAAGATTACTCAAAATGTGTCAGTTTTGTGAACTCAGCAGAAAGAGAAAGATCTAAATACTCATAACAGTTCATTCGACTGAACTAATGTGTTTCATTTGAGTTGACTCTACTCAAAAGTCATCATTTTGAGCGTTAGGGTTAAAATAATTTCTGGTCAGTGGCATAAAACTGGATGGGTGAGAGTTTCTTCATCGTGACCCTTGACCCCTGCGACAGGTGAGTATGGGCATGCGGCTTGACCT
>JAGHMJ010004474.1:457500-467500 GCA_018749465.1 Paracanthobrama guichenoti | reverse complement strand
TTAAACCCGTCTCCGGCGTGATTTACTCCAATCTTTCAAATAATCTTATGAATATCTATTTGCCTAATATGAATTAAGACCTGCTATGTTGCCAGAATTATAATCATACACTGTTTGTTCGTCGGCCAGAGGAGAACTGGCACCCCGACTGAGCCTGGTTTCTCCCAAGGTTTTTTTTCTCCATTCTGATCCTGAAGGAGTTTTGGTTCCTTGCCACCGTTGCCTCTGGCTTTTGGCTTGCTCAGTTGGGGACTCCTAAATCTCATCTATATTCCCGATCTGCCCGCATTGACACTATATGATACTGAAATGAGCTGGATAACATCACCGTTTCACCAGAACGGCTGTACAAATTCTGTTGCATTATTTTCCTGTTAACAATGTGAAGCTGCTCTGAAACAATTGGCATTGTAAAAAGCGCTATATAAATAAAGATGATGACTTGTGAGCTCCTGGACCGCCATGATTCACCAGGTTTGCTCTGAAACACTGTCTGTGTTTTCTTTCCCAGTAGGGCTGGAAAAATTTGTTTCAGAGCCGCTCTTGTGTGATCCGTCATTCAACAGTCACGTCCATTTGGCCTGCAGTCCTCACAACCCTCGCCAACATCTGATCGCTCATGAAGTGGACACAATAACGGCACATCAACACTGTGATCAGGAACACGTTCATGTGGAAACAGAAACTAAATTCATGATTCTGTATTTATTAGAGGTGTGTAATGAAGATTTATGTTTAATGTGACGCCACTGGACAGCCGATGCATTCTGGGATTGGACTGGGCAAGTAAACACCAGTGCAGAAATCCAACAGTGGGCGTGTAACACGGCGTGACTTCAGCGTGCCGATAACAGACGTGCAATAAAAGCATCAGCAGGCGGTCTGTCGAGTTCATCGTGCTGCTGTAAATGTGCCGTTTGCTCCAACAGAGACCATTGTTTTGTGTTCACAGCATTATATAATCTCAGTGTCATACTCGGGCGTGTGTGTCCTTCATGAGCTGTGAGAGAGAGCAGATTTTGTCCTCAAAGTTGATGTGTTAGAAGCAGGAAAAATGGGCAAGCGTAAGTATTTGAGCGAGTTTGACAAGGGCCAGATTGTGATGGCTAGACGACTGGGTCAGAGCATCTCCAAAACTGCAGCTCTTGTGGGGTGTTCCCGGTCTGCAGTGGTCAGGATCTATCAAAAGTGCTCCAAGGAAGGAACAGTGGAGAACCGGCCACAGGGTCATGGGTGGCCAAGGGTCATTGATGCACGTGGGGAGCGAAGGCTGGCCCGTGTGGTCCGATCAAACAGACGAGCTACTGGAGCTCAAACTGCTCAAGAAGTTAATGCTGGTTCTGATAGAAAGGTGTCAGAATACACAGAGCATCTCAGTTTGTTGCGTATGGGGCGGCATAGCCGCTGACCAGTCAGGGTGCCCATGCTGACCCCTGTCCACCGCCGAAAGCACCAACAGTGGCACGTGAGCATCAGAACTGGACCACGGAGCAATGGAAGAAGGTGGCCTGGTCTGAGGAATCACGTGTTCTTTTACATCACGTGGATGGCCGGGTGCGTGTGCGTGGCTTCCCTGGGGAACACATGGCACCAGGATGCACTATGGGAAGAAGGCGAGCCGCGGAGGCAGTGTGATGCTTTGGGCAATGTTCTGCTGGGAAACCTTGGGTCCTGCCATCCATGTGGATGTTCCTTTGACACGTACCACCAACCTAAATTCATCTAACTGGATCCTTTAGATGCTCACAGCGCAACTGCGTTTGATAGTTTTATGTTAGTCTTTCACACATTTCATTGGAAACCAGCAATAAAGAGTCCAGCTCAAAATCATAAATCTGAGCATAATAAAAGATCTCTTCCAAAGAGTCGAGGCGCCAGTCATTGTTGAAGCAGAACCTGTAGATCCAAACCTCGAGCCCTTGAAGGCAAACCTTTGTCTGGCCTCATGGATGGATTACTGAATCAGGAATGATGCGGAGCGGCTGATGATGTGGATCACGAGACGCCGCTGTGAGGAGAGAGAGCGACCCATCAAAACAAGAACACAGAGGTCTGGAAGCGGCTGAAGCCGTACATCCGAGCGACAGACTCTATGAATCCCATCCCGGATTATCTCTCTGTAAATCACAACATCTATATTCATCGTCCACGTGGAGCACCTTCAACTAGATAAATAGTTTATTGTTTGTAAGATCATAGACAGATTACTGTAACATCACATACGCCGGATATCAGGGATATGATTTACTTCATATTCTGCCACAAACAAACACATTTAAGAGCAACTAAAACAATCTATTCAATAAATTAAATGAATCATTTCTATGTCATACACAAAAAAATTTAAACAATCAATGCATGAAGTTGACCAATAGAAACACAACAGGCCTCGTTCATGAAACTGCACAAATGATTAAATCTGCTCATATAAACTGAAGGCAATGATTCGTGATTTCTAGCACTGCTGTTTCATGATTAAGGCCAGTTAAGCTTGTTAGTAGCTGATATAGTCACAAAAATATAATGACTCTTATTTATATATATATATATAAGTAAACAAACAGAAAACACTTTATTAAACTCTAAATTACATCTATGATACATCTGATATTTACATGGAAGTGATTCTTCAGGAACTGAAGTGTTTTGTTTGCAGTTTTCAGCATTAGAAGCAGAATCAGTGACTCCAAACACTATAAAAGCAGCCGCATGATCTGAACGCTCAGAGCCACCAGCGTGAGGGCGGGTCTCGTCCACTGGGAGGGGGAGGAGCCTGAGAACGTCCTGTCCTGATTGGCTCTGCCGTGCTCTTGTGGGTGTGTCTTCACAGTTATGTAACCGTTGATGATGCGGACGAGAGGGGGCGGAGCCTCGGCTGTCACACTGCGAGAGAGAGAGAGATCAGTGTTATGATGGACGGATCTGACAAGAAAACCGCAAAAAAATAACAACACTGCAAAAATGATGCTTTTCCCACGGTCTCTCTTGAATCCATCAGGAAGTGACTTAACCTGCAGTTCATCGGCTGGCCACTAGAGACCGGCTCCAGAAGAGAGCAGAATCTGAATCTCCCTCATGTTAAAACACCCACTTTACAGCAGAATAACACGTTTACAGTCTGGGACAAGAGTCTCTACGGTCTATACGGCTGATGTTGCGCTTCATGACGACTGTGAGGGGGGTGAATGTTTTTATAACTCATCCGTTTACATTATATAAAGCCATGAAGTTCTGTATAGGAGCTTTCCTGTAGCTCAAACAATAAGAGCGTGGCACTAGCAACGCCAAGGTCATGGGTTCGATTCCCAGGGAAAGCAAAACATGTGTACCTTGAATGCAATGTAAGTCGCTTTGGATAAAAGCGTCTGCCAAATGCATAAATGTAAATGTATAATTAAGGGCGTGGCCATAGTGGATTGCCACTATGGTCGAGCTAGGTGGGTGTGGTTTCAGTATCAATCCTGAAGCAAAAACTTGGTTCATTAATCCAGTTCATAACATTTGACAAATATGTCATTCTGAACAGTGAAATGTGGGGGAATGGGTTCCGGATCAAAACTGAGACAGGAATGTGACTCTACTGAAACATCGGATGGCTTTGTGTGTTTTCAGAAGAATTCAAGCTGCAAAGAGTCACATGTGGTTTCGCTCAAACGACACAATCGTAGTGTCTTCAGTCACGTGACCGGCGGAAATCTGTGCGTTTATGAAATATGAAGCTGCACTAAACGGGGAGGGAAAATAAATGCAGGTTTAGACCTCTGTCAGACCTCATGAGACGGACGGGAAACATAAATAAAGAGTTTCAGCTTTTCATTCACGTCCTCCATCTGTGTCAACACGCGCTGGAGAGCCGAGCATCTCTGGACGAAGTGCTGGCGCGTGTCCTGACGGTTCTGCTCGTGTGTGTGTGTGTGTGTGTCGAGTTCTGGATCTGACGTGCGCCAGCGGCCCGTTTCCCTCCATGGGCAAAAATAAATGAAGTCTATATGCAGGACCTTCTGTTTGTTTTGAGCGTCTGGATCTGAACCGGGAATCGTTTTTCTTTCATAAACTGTTTATTAAAGAAATATTTTTTTACTCAGAATCACGTGGGCGACTGTAGGAGTAAAGTTCCAGAACACAGCAGAGAACATGTCATCTGATATAAAGAATGCATCTGTTAGAACCTACAGAGTGTGACACTGATCCATAAAACACAAGTCAAATACGGCTCATAGATTGAGGTTTTCCAGTATTTAGGAACCTGATGTTCCATTTCCAGCAAATCTGATGTTCTCAGTTATGATCTGTATGTGGAAATGGATTGGCGTTTCCATCAGTTGGTAAGCTGGAGCGTTGGCCGGAGCTGTGAGTCTCGGAACGTGTCAGGACAGATGCGCTGAAGCCCCACGGCGTCTCTCAGGAGTCTCACCTCGACTCCGGCTGTGATCTCAGACGGAACATGAGAACTCCTGAGGAAGCTCAGACGTGTTCTAACCAGTTACTGACCGTGATCCTGTCATCTCTATACAGGACCAGGGATAATATCGCTTACTAAGACCACAACCATAAACATGAAATAAAATGACATTTACTGCCAAAGCAACATTAGTCATTTACATTAAGTTGAAGTACTTAAAACTAAATTTAACTAAACATGAACTAACAATGAAAAATACTTAAGCATTTATTAATCTTATTTAATGCTAACTTAAAATTGTATTTACTAATAGGGTAATTCTGTCAACTCAGTTCAACAATTTGAACATAGAATGCTTTGAGTTCCCCATATCTCTGGCACTGAACTATATAGGGCCTTAACAATGAAGATTTCAAAAGAAAAGTCTAATTAATTAAGAATGAGAATCTAGAAGGATATTAAGACATATTTAATACTTCTCGAGTTACAGGCATGCCAACTTGGGGAAAATAACATTTATGGCACTCAGACAGGAATGTTCTCTGCAATGAGCTGATAGAAAAACACAAGACACATTTCTAGTTTTAACATTATTTGTTCTTCAGATATTCCTCTTTAAAAGACAAAAGTATCAGCTGTGTGAAAAGCGACCCACGTTTGGTTTTTGACCACTGAAAATGTGTACAATTGACTCATGGAGCCGCATTGAGATCCCAATATCTCTGGGATTGAACCATCGAGGGCCTTTAAAATGAAGAATCCCAAAGAGAAGTTGATTAAGAACCAGAATCTAAAAGGATATTAAGATATCTTTAATACTTCTGGAGTTACAGGTGAGAAAACTTGAGGGAAAAACACACAAGAAGTGCTTTTTCCCATGTTTGAACGGTCACCGTTGGGATATAATGCGACACAGATTGATAAAGTCAACAGATTTCACTAATAGATCTACCAATCTCTGTGTGAAAATAACTCTTTCTAAAGTCATGTTTACACCCCTGTAATTTGGCTCCAGATCTCAAAGTTGTCATTTTGAGCCTCCTCTACAAAACAGTGATTACTCAGTCAATATACATCTGTGACATTTCATATTTTGGCCTTCATTACTATTTATGTTTGTTTGCTATGGACGTTTCCAAAATTTGGAATGACCTAATTCATTATTACAATCAAAAGATGAACCTGAGCTGACATAAACTAACAATGAAGAGTTGTATTTTTTTATTGATTAACCTTAAATAAATACTGTAACCAGAAAAAAACTATAATATACCAGTGGCAGTAAAATAACTCTAAAGGTAATGAGACACGGGGCAACTTTTTGAGCAAAAGTAGTTTGTTGCCCATTCTCAATGGGGAAAGTGCCCAAGCAACATCACTCAAAAAGTTGCCCCATGTTTCATCACCTTAATTCTCCAGCTCTGGTCGTGTGGAGTGTTGGTGTGCGATACACACTCTTCTAGTGTTTGGGTCAGTGATCTGTGCTGGTCAGTGGTGATCTGTGGTGATCTGTGCTGGTCTGTGGTGACCTGTGGTGATCTGTGCTGGTCAGTGGTGATCTGTGGTAATCTGTGCTGGTCTATGGTAATCTGTGCTGGTCTATGGTGATCTGTGGTAATCTGTGCTGGTCTATGGTGATCTGTGCTGGTCTGTGGTGACCTGTGGTGATCTGTGCTGGTCAGTGGTGATCTGTGGTAATCTGTGCTGGTCTATGGTAATCTGTGCTGGTCTATGGTGATCTGTGGTAATCTGTGCTGGTCTATGGTGATCTGTGCTGGTCTGTGGTGACCTGTGGTGATCTGTGCTGGTCAGTGGTGATCTGTGGTAATCTGTGCTGGTCTATGGTAATCTGTGCTGGTCTATGGTGATCTGTGGTAATCTGTGCTGGTCTATGGTGATCTGTGCTGGTCTGTGGTGACCTGTGGTGATCTGTGCTGGTCAGTGGTGATCTGTGGTAATCTGTGCTGGTCTATGGTAATCTGTGCTGGTCTATGGTGATCTGTGGTAATCTGTGCTGGTCTATGGTGATCTGTGCTGGTCTGTGGTGACCTGTGGTGATCTGTGCTGGTCAGTGGTGATCTGTGGTAATCTGTGCTGGTCTATGGTGATCTGTGGTAATCTGTGCTGGTCTATGGTGATCTGTGCTGGTCTGTGGTGACCTGTGGTGATCTGTGCTGGTCTATGGTGATCTGTGCTGGTCAGTGGTGATCTGTGGTAATCTGTGCTGGTCAGTGGTGATCTGTGGTAATCTGTGCTGGTCTATGGTGATCTGTGCTGGTCTGTGGTGACCTGTGGTGATCTGTGCTGGTCTATGGTGATCTGTGCTGGTCAGTGGTGATCTGTGGTAATCTGTGCTGGTCAGTGGTGATCTGTGGTAATCTGTGCTGGTCTATGGTGATCTGTGCTGGTCTGTGGTGACCTGTGGTGATCTGTTCTGGTCTGTGGTGACCTGTGGTGATCTGTGCTGGTCTGTGGTGACCTGTGGTAATCTGTGGTGACCTGTGGTGATCTGTGCTGGTCTGTGGTGACCTGTGGTGATCTGTGCTGGTCAGTGGTGATCTGTGGTAATCTGTGCTGGTCTATGGTGATCTGTGCTGGTCTGTGGTGACCTGTGGTGATCTGTGCTGGTCATTGGTGACCTGTGGTGATCTGTGCTGGTCTATGGTGATCTGTGGTAATCTGTGCTGGTCTATGGTGATCTGTGCTGGTCTGTGGTGACCTGTGGTGATCTGTGCTGGTCTATGGTGATCTGTGCTGGTCTGTGGTGATCTGTGCTGGTCTGTGGTGACCTGTGGTGATCTGTGCTGGTCTGTGGTGACCTGTGGTGATCTGTGCTGGTCAGTGGTGATCTGTGGTAATCTGTGCTGGTCTATGGTAATCTGTGCTGGTCTATGGTGATCTGTGGTAATCTGTGCTGGTCTATGGTGATCTGTGCTGGTCTGTGGTGACCTGTGGTGATCTGTGCTGGTCAGTGGTGATCTGTGGTAATCTGTGCTGGTCTATGGTGATCTGTGGTAATCTGTGCTGGTCTATGGTGATCTGTGCTGGTCTGTGGTGACCTGTGGTGATCTGTGCTGGTCTATGGTGATCTGTGCTGGTCAGTGGTGATCTGTGGTAATCTGTGCTGGTCAGTGGTGATCTGTGGTAATCTGTGCTGGTCTATGGTGATCTGTGCTGGTCTGTGGTGACCTGTGGTGATCTGTGCTGGTCTATGGTGATATGTGCTGGTCAGTGGTGATCTGTGGTAATCTGTGCTGGTCAGTGGTGATCTGTGGTAATCTGTGCTGGTCTATGGTGATCTGTGCTGGTCTGTGGTGACCTGTGGTGATCTGTTCTGGTCTGTGGTGACCTGTGGTGATCTGTGCTGGTCTGTGGTGACCTGTGGTGATCTGTGGTGACCTGTGGTGATCTGTGCTGGTCTGTGGTGACCTGTGGTGATCTGTGCTGGTCAGTGGTGATCTGTGGTAATCTGTGCTGGTCTATGGTGATCTGTGCTGGTCTGTGGTGACCTGTGGTGATCTGTGCTGGTCATTGGTGACCTGTGGTGATCTGTGCTGGTCTATGGTGATCTGTGGTGATCTGTGCTGGTCTGTGGTGACCTGTGGTGATCTGTGCTGGTCAGTGGTGATCTGTGGTAATCTGTGCTGGTCAGTGGTGATCTGTGGTGATCTGTGCTGGTCAGTGGTGATCTGTGGTGATCTGTGCTGGTCTATGGTGATCTGTGCTGGTCTGTGGTGACCTGTGGTGATCTGTGCTGGTCTGTGGTGATCTGTGCTGGTCTATGGTGATCTGTGCTGGTCTGTGGTGACCTGTGGTGATCTGTGCTGGTCAGTGGTGATCTGTGGTGATCTGTGCTGGTCAGTGGTGATCTGTGGTGATCTGTGCTGGTCTGTGGTGACCTGTGGTGATCTGTGCTGGTCTGTGGTGACCTGTGGTGATCTGTGCTGGTCAGTGGTGATCTGTGGTAATCTGTGCTGGTCAGTGGTGATCTGTGGTGATCTGTGCTGGTCTGTGGTGACCTGTGGTGATCTGTGCTGGTCTATGGTGATCTGTGCTGGTCTGTGGTGACCTGTGGTGATCTGTGCTGGTCATTGGTGACCTGTGGTGATCTGTGGTGACCTGTGTGATCCGTGCTGGTCAGTGGTGACCTGTGCTGGTCATTGGTGACCTGTGGTAATCCGTGGTGACCTGTGTGATCTGTGCTGGTCATTGGTGACCTGTGGTGATCTGTGGTGACCTGTGTGATCTGTGCTGGTCATTGGTGACCTGTGGTGATCTGTGGTGACCTGTGTGATCTGTGCTGGTCATTGGTGACCTGTGGTGATCTATGCTGGTCATTGGTGACCTGTGGTGATCTGTGCTGGTCTGTGGTGATCTGTGCTGATCTGTGCTGGTCTGTGGTGATCTGTGCTGGTCTATGGTGATCTGTGCTGGTCAGTGGTGATCTGTGCTGGTCTATGGTGATCTGTGCTGGTCAGTGGTGACCTGTGGTGATCTGTGGTGACCTGTGTGATCTGTGTTGGTCAGTGGTGACCTGTGGTGATCTATGCTGGTCTGTGGTGATCTGTGCTGGTCTGTGGTGATCTGTGCTGGTCAGTGGTGATCTGTGCTGGTCTGTGGTGATCTGTGCTGGTCAGTGGTGACCTTTGGTGACCTGTGGTGATCTATGCTGGTCAGTGGTGGTCAGTGGTGACCTGTGGCGATCTATGCTGGTCTGTGGTGATCTGTGCTGGTCTGTGGTGATCTGTGGTGATCTGTGCTGGTCTATGGTGATCTGTGCTGGTCTGTGGTGACCTGTGGTGATCTGTGCTGGTCTGTGGTGACCTGTGGTGATCTGTGCTGGTCTGTGGTGACCTGTGGTGATCTGTGCTGGTCAGTGGTGATCTGTGGTAATCTGTGCTGGTCAGTGGTGATCTGTGGTGATCTGTGCTGGTCTGTGGTGACCTGTGGTGATCTGTGCTGGTCTGTGGTGACCTGTGGTGATCTGTGCTGGTCAGTGGTGATCTGTGGTAATCTGTGCTGGTCAGTGGTGATCTGTGGTGATCTGTGCTGGTCTGTGGTGACCTGTGGTGATCTGTGCTGGTCTATGGTGATCTGTGCTGGTCTGTGGTGACCTGTGGTGATCTGTGCTGGTCATTGGTGACCTGTGGTGATCTGTGGTGACCTGTGTGATCCGTGCTGGTCAGTGGTGACCTGTGCTGGTCATTGGTGACCTGTGGTAATCCGTGGTGACCTGTGTGATCTGTGCTGGTCATTGGTGACCTGTGGTGATCTGTGGTGACCTGTGTGATCTGTGCTGGTCATTGGTGACCTGTGGTGATCTGTGGTGACCTGTGTGATCTGTGCTGGTCATTGGTGACCTGTGGTGATCTATGCTGGTCATTGGTGACCTGTGGTGATCTGTGCTGGTCTGTGGTGATCTGTGCTGATCTGTGCTGGTCTGTGGTGATCTGTGCTGGTCTATGGTGATCTGTGCTGGTCAGTGGTGATCTGTGCTGGTCTATGGTGATCTGTGCTGGTCAGTGGTGACCTGTGGTGATCTGTGGTGACCTGTGTGATCTGTGTTGGTCAGTGGTGACCTGTGGTGATCTATGCTGG
>JAGHMJ010004474.1:445000-450000 GCA_018749465.1 Paracanthobrama guichenoti | reverse complement strand
AAACCCTACGGATTAAGAATGGGATGGCATTAAAGCTCATGTGCATGTAAAGACAGCGTCACAAAACTTTTAGCGATATAATGTATTTGTTCTTGTTTTAAACACAAACTCACTTCATGCACTTCACTTTCATGTATTTTTTGGCTTAATCTTCTCAGTCATTTTGCTTCTACCATAAATGTGTGTTGATTTAAAAATGTTCAGTTATTTGTGCTGGGAAACAAGACGATCATTTGAAACCTGTTGCTCAGAAAGTCTCAAGTAGTATTTAAGTAGATCATTAATATTAATGTTAAGCGGATGCTGCCGTTTTCAATAAGAGAAATAAAGCAGCGATCCGTTCACCCACAGAAACCTCAGGGAGGACGTTTCCAGCTAATACTCGTCTCACGTCTCATTTGTCTCATATTTAGCCTCCACTTATGGGCAGATTATGGACTTACTAAACCACGGACGTCATTTGTCTTTGTCCACAGACACAGAAGGCTTTCACATGTACATGTATTCACTCAGCAGACACTTTACAAATGAGGAACAACAAGTGCTTGATCTGGAATTAAACTCACCGAAGACTCGTCTGTGTCTGAGAGGCTGAGCTTTGATATTGAACAGCCCGGACAGACCGGCTCCTGCACTGACCTCTGACTGACCCGCCATCAGGACAATACCAGAGTTAACTAAACACTGGGCTAATCCTACAGGACCAGAGAGAAACATTTACCGCCACATCAGAGCACATAAACTAAAAATGAGTACGACTCATGTTCAACATGAAGAGGAGCTGATACTGGTTCTGGAGTTTCCTGCATCTATTAATGTTTTCTGAACATGTCGCTGGAATTACCTGCACTGGGAAAGGCTGTATGTCTAATGTTATTCCCATTAAATATACGCTAGAAAAATGCTTGAATGCACAAGTCAAAAATATGTTCGATACAAAGAGCTTCCAAGGACACACCCTGGATCTTTAATAATGTGAAATGAATGGTTAGTTGTTGTTGGACGCTCAAGTCTTGGCATTTTCTCTCAGTTTGGTCTATTAGTCGTGGTGCTGGAGGTAAACGCTGTATAAAGTCCAACAAAGAAGCAAAGCCAAATAAAATCTCCCGGTGTTATTTCAGCGCTCTCATTAATACTCGCTGCACCTCCGTCCAAATCTGAAGTCATGAAGGAAACTTCACAAGTCACAGGGAATTCAAAGTCCTGTTATTGCTGAAGGCAACTTAAAAACGCTTTAGAGCGTCTGAGGAGACCCGAGAAGAGCTGACAAGAGGGCGACCGGCTCAACGCACGGATAAAACAACCTTAACACGTTTTTACAATGCTGTGGTATTTTTGTTGGAATTGTATCCATGGAGGAATGTTTACTGGCAGTTAACATCCTTGTATACTAAGAGCTTGAAAGCAGAAATCAGTCCTGCGTGAGCGGCACTCGCCGGCGGGTCGGTGAAAAATGACCTGCTGTCAGTCTGTAAACAAAGCTCTGGAGCATTGTGAGATCCAGAGACTCCAAAAACAACCACTGAACACCACAGCACATTAAACCCATAGCTGTGTTGGTCAATCCAGTGTTTATATATACACACAGGGCCTAAAATTAACACTCGCCAAGCGCCAAAGGATACAAAACAGTGTTAATCGCCAGTTGGCTCGTAACATTTTTATGAATTCAAACAATGCAATATTGCATATATATATACAGCATATATAGCTATCAAATCAAAATCAAGTCACCTTTATTTATACAGCGCTTTTAACAAGTCCAATTGTTTCAGAGCAGCTTCACAGTGTTAACAGGAAAATAATGCAACAGAATTTGTACAGCCGTTCTGGTGAAACGGTGATGTTATCCAGCTCATTTCAGTATCATATAGTGTCAATGCGGGCAGATCGGTAATATAGATGAGATTTAGGAGTCCCCAACTGAGCAAGCCAAAAGCCAGAGGCAACGGTGGCAAGGAACCAAAACTCCTTCAGGATCAGAATGGAGAAAAAAACCTTGGGAGAAACCAGGCTCAGTCGGGGTGCCAGTTCTCCTCTGGCCGACGAACAAACAGTGTATGATTATAATTCTGGCAACATAGCAGGTCAGAGGTCAGATTAGAGCTGAATATTCGAAGGATCGGAGTCATCACGCCGGAGACGGGTTTATTGAGGATGCCGTGTCGATGAGACCATTTCAGAGGGGAGACTAACTGACCCGCTCTCTGCAGACAGTCTGTGTTTAATGTTATCAAACAACAAAAGACAAAGAAAAATCATTAACTGCTTTTGACTGAATAACTTTTATAAGGATTAATCTATGTTTCATGGCTGGTAAAAATATTTTAAGTCAGTGGCCATTGGCAGGTGTGGCCCTGGATACACATATACTAGTACAGCTTATGTAATTAAAACAGCACCAACTCCCTTGATAAAACATTAACCGTACTCGGAGCAGAACCTTGTTTAAGTTGATTCACAAACACGCTGCCCATCCGTAGGCTAAAACAGGAAATATTAAACAGTGAGCTGCAAATAAATATTATAAAATGGGCAATGCATAAGAACAGCAAGAGCACAGTGAAACCCTGCTCCACAGATAATAAAACAATACATCTACATAGAAAACCTTGAATAAAAGCATGAGAGAAATCCTGCAGGTCTCTCCCTGTCTGAACACACACCAGATGTTTCACAGATAACATCTGACACACTCGTCTATAAAGACGGCAAACCTGCGTGATGCCCGAATTATAATGAAAGAGAGGATTCCAGAGTCTATAGAAAAGCATTCATTCATCAGAATCTCCCTGCCAAACACACGAGACGGAGGGATGGAGGGTGAAATCTGCCGCCTGCATCTCTACAGACGGACGGAGGACGCCAACAGCCGTGACCTGGAGTCGGTGGAAACAGGCCCCGGCGCACAAAAGTCCTGCGATGCCAGAGCGCGATACGGCCAGATGTGAAGCGCTTCTACAGAGGCGGATTGGGTTTACTAGGAGATGCTCAACAAAGAGCTCACAGACTTTACATGGGCGAGAAGTCAAAGTACAGCGGCAGAGACGAGCAAGAGTTCAACCAGAACTCAACATCTGTCATTATTTACTCACACGCACCCGTATGCTGGGAGAAAGAGATGTGATCAGGAGCTTTACTGCACATGTGAGGGAAAGTTCTTAGGACATTTTTAAGGTTCTTCTGTTGGAGTTTGACAGCACCGTCTGCTTTCGTTGTCTGGACACTCGGAACGTTGTGTGAATGATGACTCTTCATTAATGCAGTGGATTTACAGCGAGATGCGTGCGTTTGTGAGGTTGTGGTGGCACGGCTCTGTTCCAGTCGCATATCTTTGGCACGAACAAACTGCGTCTCTCGCGCTGCCAAATCAAGCAGAGCCAAACGTGGATCATTTCAGCAGGACGGAGCGAGATGAAAGTGGGAACAGGCTCAGTGTGAAAACAAACGGCTGCCCTGATGTTCAGATGTGCGACGGGTTGCGTGTCAAGAGTTTGTTTGAATCGCACTTAGATCTGCATCGCCAGTATAATCATGCATGCGGCAGTGCTCGACTGTGCAACTTCAATGCCATCAAAATGACACAGAACTACTGTATAAAACACCGTGGGCCCTATTTCACTGATCTGAGCTCACGGTTCAGATCCTCTTCTGCTAGTTTAACGACGGAAAACGGTCGGTGCGCCCAGCTCATGGTCCAAAAGGGTCGTCCCTCGTCTCTTAATGAGTCATGGGTGTGTTTTGGGCGTAACGAGCAATAAACCAATCAGAGTCTCATCTCCCTTTCCCTTTAAAAGCCAGTTGCTCGCACCATGAGCGGATTCACTATTTACATAAGGAGAGACTGAACGCTTCTCCAGAGAGGAATCCTTTTATTTTTACTATTTAAACGTGTGTGTGTGTGTCCCTGTGTGTGTAATAATCAGTGTGTGTGTGTGTCCCTGTGTGTGTAATAATCTGTGTGTGTGTGTGTGTGTGCTGCGTGTCCCTGTGTGTGTGTGTGTGTGTGTGCTGCTGTCCCTGTGTGTGTGTGTGTGTGTGTCTGTGTGTGTAATAATCAGTGTGTGTGTGTGTGTGTGTGTGTGTGTGTGTGTGCTGCTGTCCCTGTGTGTGTGTGTGTGCTGTGTGTCCCTGTGTGTGTAATAATCAGTGTGTGTGTGTGTGTGTGTGTGTGTGTGTGTGCTGCTTGTTCCTGTGTGTGTAATAATCTGTGTGTGTGTGTGTGTGTGTGTGTGTGTGTCCCTGTGTGTGTAATAATCAGTGTGTGTGTGTGTGTGTGTGTGTGTGTACTGCATGTTCCTGTGTGTGTAATAATCTGTGTGTGTGTGTGTGTGTGTGTGTGTGTGTGTGTGTGTGTGTGTGTGTAATAATCAGAGTGTGTGTGTTGTGCCTATAGGCTCATATTACTAACACACTCTTTAAATAACACAAACACTGCACTGTTGACTTTAGAGCAGGTTTGTGTTGGTCAGTGGTCAGTGGTTTTCAGTTCCTCACAATAGCAACGCTCCATCAATGCTCCTGAACACACCTGGTGTTCAGACCAGACGCCCATGGGTGAACCGATGCGCCAGTGCGTTTGATATTTAAACACTGTGGAGCTGGACGTGAACATGAGAACTGTGTCGGGCTGACACTAGCAGAACACACTCCTGGAGTCATATTGCGCCGGTGTGTTATAGGGCCCGACATGAAAGGGAAGTCAGTGCTGTCTTTTCTCCTCTATTGTGCCGTATATCGAGTGAATCGCTTCTCAAACAAGAGCAAATGTAGGGCGGGGCTTGATTTTGTCTGCGGGGAATTGATTGGATGGTTCTGGTTTGCTATTGGTGGATCTCATGTGAGTGACAGGTTGCCCGGCCCTCATCATCAGAGAAGAGATGAAGTTATTCTGATCCAAGCTGATTCTGTGAAGCCGTGCCGTCTGAGCATCTCATGCCATAAAGACCCGGCAGAGAATGCTGGGATTACAGACGGCCGTCTCCATTCATCCAGTAGCA
>JAGHMJ010004474.1:430000-437500 GCA_018749465.1 Paracanthobrama guichenoti | reverse complement strand
TTGTCCTGGCACCATGATGTTAGATGCTCCAACTCGTCCAAGTATGCCGTCTCATTGTTGTTGGAAATGAGGCCCAGGACAACAGTATCATCAGCAAATTTGATGATAGAGGTGGAGCTGTGTGTGGACAAACAGTCATGCGTGTAGAGAGAGTAGAGCAGGGACTCAGGACACAGCCCTGTGGAGCTCCCACACTCAGGGTGATGGAGGTGGAGGTGGACTGGCCTATTCTCACCACCTGAGGCCTGCCAGTGAGGAAGTCCTCAATCCAGTGGCAGAGAGAAGGATTCAGGCCGAGATCCAGGAGTTTGGAGGTTAGCTTGGTGGGAACTATGGTGTTAAAGGCTGAGCTATAGTCAATAAATAGCAGTCTTACGTAGTTCCCACTTTTGCTGTCGATGTGAGTGAGGGAGGAGTGGAGGACATGAGAGATGGCATCTTCAGTCGATCTATTGGGACGATAGGCAAACTGAAGAGGGTCCAAAGTGTCAGGAATGAAGGAGCAAATGGTGTTTTTAATGAGTCTCTCAAAGACCTTCATGACTATAGACGTGAGAGCCACTGGACGATAGTCATTTAGGCAAGAGGGTTTACTGTTCTCAGGGACAGGGATGATGGTGGATTTTTTGAAGGAGGTGGGGACCACAGATGTAGCGAGGGACTCATTAAAGATAGATGTAAACAACCCGGCGAGCTGATCAGCACAGGACCGCAGAACACGGCCTGAAATACCATCCGCCCGGCAGCTTTCCTGACGTCCACACGCTTGAGTGCCCTCCGAACTTCATCCTCCGAGACAGAGATCACGGAGGATGGGCAGTTGTTGCTGCTCTGAGTGATTTCCTCTGACGCGCCACTTGGCGGAGTCGGTCTGCCGCGGTTACAATCAAAGCGAGCGTAGAAAGAGTTTAACTCATTCACAAGCGACGGATCAGCGCTCACCTCTGCAGAGGATTTAGATCCAAAAGAGCAGATGGACCTCAGACCCTGCCACATGCGCCGCGAGTCGTTGAGTTGGAAATGAGACTCCACTCAATCTGAGAGCATAGCAGGACGATCTGTATTCAGTCATATTCCCCGATAGGAGACCGGCGATGTATGCGGCAGTGCGTGTGTTCACTGCAGCGAGGATTGAATTGTCCACCCACGGTTTCTGATTTGAGAAGGACGTTATTGTTATTTTTTGCGTGGCTTGCTCTGTAAGCGTGTTGATGAAGCAAAGTGCCACATCTGTGAACTCGTTTACGTCAGCTGAACTCGCCCGGAACATGTCCCAGTCAACATCATCCAGAGCTGCCTGTAGCGCGGTCTCTGAATGGGCTGACCAGCGCTTAACTTCCCGCCTCACCGGGGGTTCCTGAACGAGCCTTTGTTTGTATTCAGGTGTGAGGAAAATGGCGGCATGATCCGATTTGCCAAAAGCTGGAAGTGACCGCACTTTATAGGCATTCTTAAACGGAGAGTAGCAATGATCCAGTGTGTTTGCTCCTCGTGTAGGACAGGAGACGTGCTGGAGAAAGTTTGGCAAGACTTTCTTTAGGTTTGCTTTGTTGAAATCGCCCACGACGATGAACGCCGCGTCGGGGTGTTTGTTTATGACGCCGCTGGTAACATCATGAAGGCCAGATAAAGCCAGCCCTGTGTCTGCCTGTGGTGGAATGTAAACAGCGGTCGCGGCGGCCGCAGAAAACTCCCTCGGCAGATAGAATGGGCGGCAAATGATTGTTAAATGTTCCAGATGAGGCGAGCAGGACCGCGAGAGAATGGTGATGTTCCTGGGGTCGCACCATTTCTTGTTGATCATGAAGCATACTCCACCGCCTTTGGATTTACCAGCCTCAGCTGTTCTGTCCATCCAAAAACAGAGAAGTTCTCCGACGGCGCCACAGCTGTGTCCGGGACCGCGGGCGTGAGCCATGTTTCGGACAAACAAAAGATGTTATAGTCTCTCATGTCCCGTTGAAAACTGATCCTGGCTCTAAGATCGTCCATCTTATTCTCCAAGGATTGAACATTTGCTAGAAGAATGCTCGGGAGAGGAGGGCTGAATGCCCTTTTCCTCAGTCTGTTGCGTGATCCCAGCACGCTTTCCTGCGGTGTTTCTTGATTCTTCGCCGTTGACTCGTCTGGCCATTGTTCAACTCAGCGTTCCGAAGGATCTCAGATGGCCACAGAGGATCGGCGAAAGTGTCCTGAAACAGTCCAGTGTAGAGGTAACCAATGTCCAAAAGAGTTTTGCTGTCATAGCAGATCAATGCAGTTGATAAGTTTGTAAAAATTAGTAAAAGAAAGTCTGACGGACCTGAACGGCGACCGAACCCGTCGGCGCCATTTTGTCCAAAATAGTGGACAAAGTGAACTCATTGTCATGTTCAAGAAACTAATTTGAAATGATTCAAGCTTTGTGACATGGTGCATTATCCTGCTGGAAGTAGCCATCAGAGAATGGGTACATGGTGGTCATAAAGGGATGGACATGGTCAGAAACAATGCTCAGGTAGGCCGTGGCATTTAAACAATGCCCAATTGGCACTAAGGGGCCTAAAGTGTGCCAAGAAAACATCCCCCACACCATTACACCACCACCACCAGCCTGCACAGTGGTAACAAGGCATGATGGATCCATGTTCTCATTCTGTTTACGCCAAATTCTACCATCTGAATGTCTCAACAGAAATCGAGACTCATCAGACCAGGCAACATTTTTCCAGTCTTCACCTGTCCAATTTTGGTGAGCTTGTGCAAATTGTAGCCTCTTTTTCCTATTTGTAGTGGAGATGAGTGGTACCCGGTGGGGTCTTCTGCTGTTGTAGCCCATCCGCCTCAAGGTTGTGCGTGTTGTGGCTTCACAAATGCTTTGCTGCATACCTCGGTTGTAACGAGTGGTTATTTCAGTCAAAGTTGCTCTTCTATCAGCTTGAATCAGTCGGCCCATTCTCCTCTGACCTCTAGCATCAACAAGGCATTTTCGCCCACAGGACTGCCGCATACTGGATGTTTTTCCCTTTTCACACCATTCTTTGTAAACCCTAGAAATGGTTGTGTGTGAAAATCCCAGTAACGGAGCAGATTGTGAAATACTCAGACCGGCCCGTCTGGCACCAACAACCATGCCACGCTCACAATTGCTTAAATCACCTTTCTTTCCCATTCTGACATTCAGTTTGGAGTTCAGGAGATTGTCTTGACCAGGACCACACCCCTAAATGCATTGAAACAACTGCCATGTGATTGGTTGATTAGATAATTGCATTAATGAGAAATTGAACAGGTGTTCCTAATAATCCTTTAGGTGAGTGTATACACACACTATATTGCCAAAGGTTTTGGGACACCTGCCTTTGCATGCACGTTGGACAAGAAGGCCTGGCTTGCAGTCTCTGCTCTAATTCATCCCAAAGGTGTTCTATCGCGTTGAGGTCAGGACTCTGTGCAGGCCAGTCAAGTTCCTCCACACCAAACTCGCTCACCCATGTCTTTATGGACCGACGCTTTGTGCACTGGAGCGCAGTCATGTTGGGACAGGAAGGGGCCATCCCCAAACTGTTCCCACAAAGTTGGGAGCATGAAATTGTCCAAAATGTCTTGGTATGCTGAAGCATTAAGAGTTCCTTTCACTGGAACTAAGGAGCCAAGCCCAACCCCTGAAAAACAATCCCACCCCATAATCCCCCTCCACCAAACTTTACACTTGGCACAATGCAGTCAGGCAAGTCCCGTTCTCCTGGCAACAGCCAAACCCAGACTCGTCCATGGGATTGTCAGAGAGAAGAGAAGCGTGATTGGTCACTCCAGAGAACACGCTCCACTGCTCTAGAGTCCAGTGGCGGGCGTGCTTTACACCACTGCATCCCACGCTTTGCATTGCACTTGGTGATGTAAGGCTTGGATGAGCTGCTCAGCCATGGAAACCCATTCCATGAAGCTCTCTCCGCACTGTTCTTGAGCTCATCTGAAGGCCACAGAAGTTTGGAGGTCTGGAGCTATTGACTCTGCAGAAAGTTGGTGACTTCTGCGCACTGTGACCCTCAGCATGCGCTGACCCTGCTCTGTGATTTTACGTGGCCTACTACTTCGTGGCTGAGTTGCTGTTGTTCCCAATTGCTTCCAGTTTGTTATAACACCACCAAACTTTACACTATAACACACACAAGTTTATAACATATATTATAACATGTATATTCTGTATATAACTGTGTATGTGACAAATAAAACTCTTGAAACACACACACGAGTCTATAACACACACGAGTCTATAACACACACACACACACACACACACACGAGTCTATAACACACACACAAGTCTATAACAAGTCTATAACACACACATGAGTCTATAACACACACACATGAGTCTATACACACACACACACATGTAGTCTATAAACACACACACAGTCTATAACACACACACGAGTCTATAACACACACACACACACACACACACACGAGTCTATAACACACACACAAGTCTATAACACACACATGAGTCTATAACACACACATGAGTCTATAACACACACACATGAGTCTATAACACACACACACACGAGTCTATAACACACACACACACCTGTCTAGTACACACACACGAGTCTATAACACACACACACACACACAGTCTAGTCTATAACACACACACACACACGAGTCTATAACACACACACACACGAGTCTATAACACACACACACGAGTCTATAACACACACACACACACACGAGTCTATAACACACACACACACACGAGTCTATAACACACACACAAGTCTATAACACACACACAGTCATAACACACACACGAGTCTATAACACACACGAGTCTATAACACACACACGAGTCTATAACACACACACGTCTATAACACACACACACGAGTCTATAACACACACGAGCATGAGAAGTCGATCTGGCGTTTATATGATTGCATGTGTTTATGGGTCCAGCTCCTCTGGTTTTGGCCTGTAAAGAGTGTGTGTAAAGAGCCGGCGTTCACTGCTCGGCGGCTGCGGCCTCAATGAAAGGAATTTGAGTCATTTGTTCTAAGTAGCTTTAATCAGATTTCCACATCAGTTCATTTAACGCACGGCCGCTGATCTACACATGACCTCGCGCTGAACCGCTGCCGCTTTAGTGTGATGGACGGACAGAATAATTACAGCTACAAACTTCTCTTCTGAGGAAAAAAATCATTTTCTCAGGGTTTTAAAAAGTCAAGATTTGCTACTAGAAAGAGCATAATCTCGTTTAATCTGTGCGACATGAGCACGCAGTTATTTTTAGCAGCAGTGGTTGCATTTGAGCACTGGCGGATATTTGCATGCCGAGGTCAGAAAGGAGCCGCATCAAAGAGTCCCGTGAGTGTCCGCAGCTCGTACCTGAGCTGGAAACATTTCATTACATTACGGCCAGACTCAACTAACCCTACAGAAATACAAACCTGAAAGAGAACATGCAGATCAAAAGAATACCGTGCAACTTCAAAGCTGAAGGATCCGGGAAGCTTCCCGAGGGAAACTGACCTGCTCCGAAGGCGAAGAAGAAGCTTTTGTCAGGCTGTTCCTCAAGTAGCGCTCTGACGCGCCGCCCCATCCTCTCGTTCCGCTTGTAGATCAGCTCCTGACGGAAGTAGCTGTCGATCTCCTGCGCCGTCACCTGCTCGCTCGCCGGCAGAGTCACGTTCTTAAAGTTCGGCACCTGGACACAAATCAGGTGGATACAGTTTCAGTTTAGGAATAGAAAAACACTAAAGTCAAGACCAAGATTTCTTCTCATCTGAAAACTTATCTGTTTAGATATTTATACTCACACACACACACACACACACACACACACACACACACACACACACACACACACACACACACTCACACTCACTCACTCTCACACACACTCACTCACTCACACACTCACATTCACACTCACACTCACTCACACACACACACACACTCACACTCACTCACACATACACACACACACACACTCACTCACTCACACACACACACACACACACACACACTCACTCACACTCACTCACACACACACACACACACACACACACACTCTCTCACTCACTCACTCACTCACTCACACACACACACACACACAAAAACACACACACTCACACGCACTCACTCACACACACTCACACTCACTCACTCACTCATACACTCACACTTACTCTCACACTCACACTCACTCACTCTCACACTCACACTCACACTCACACACACACTCACACTCACTCACACACTCGCTCACACTCACACTCACTCACAGTCACTCACTCACTCACACTCACACTCACTCACTTACACACACTCACTCACTCACTCACACACGCTCACACTCACACTCTCACACTCACGCTCACACACACTCACTCACTCACACACTCGCTCACACTCACACTCTCACTCACACACTCACTCACACTCAAACTCTCACACTCACTCACACACACACTCACACACACACACACACACACTCACTCACTCACTCACACACACACTCGCTCACACTCACACTCACTCGTTCACACTCACACTCTCACTCACTCACTCACACTCACTCACACTCACAGTCACACACACTCACTCTCACACATTCACACTCACTCACTCACTCACTCACTCTCACACACTCACACACTCACACACTCACTCACTCACACACACACTCACTCACTCTCACACTCACACTCACACTCACACTCACACTCAAACTCACACTCACACTCACTCACACACTCACACTCACACATACACTCACACACACATTCAGCGTGTGTAGTACAGCGACTGATCAGTGCACAATAGGAAGTGAACTACAGCGACTGATCTGAGTGTACTAGGAATTGAAATACAGCGACTGATTTGAGTGCACTAAGAAGTGAACTACAGCGGCTGATTTGAGTGTACTAGGAAGTGAACTACAGTGACTGATTTGAGTGTACTAGGAAGTGAACTACAGTGACTGATTTGAGTGCACTAATGGCAGATGAGGAGCGGTACCTGCGAGGTGTCATGGTTGAAGATGATGGAGTTCAGATCTCCACAGTTGTAGTGTTTGATCAGGTCCTCTGTGGTGTAGGGAATTTGCAGACTGCCGGCACGGAGACTCTCCTGCTGGAGCAGTGTCTGATTCAGAGCGAAGATCACCTGAAACACACACACACACATGCTGATTCTGCACATCTGTGTTTAAAGGGACAGTTTGCCCAAAAGTGATTATTCTATCAGTATTTACCCTTTCAAACCTGTCTGACTGACACTCCTCTGTTCTCATGGAAACAAGACAAGATATGATAAAAACAGGTCAGAACCCATCAATGGAAATCAATGGGAACGAAACGTTTGATTACCAACATTCTTCAGAATATCTAATATTCTATACTGGCAAAAGTTTTGTGACGCCTGTCTTTACATGCACATGAACTTTTATGCCATCCCACTCTTAATCCGTAGGGTTTAATATGGAGTCGGCCCACCCTTTGCAGC
>JAGHMJ010004474.1:422500-425000 GCA_018749465.1 Paracanthobrama guichenoti | reverse complement strand
TCTCTCACTGACACACACACACACACACACACACACACACACACACACACACAACCAACATGAGACTGGCCACAGATTCTACACATATTTGAAACACAGTTTCTTCTGAATGTGTCCGTATAATTACGGAGGAGGGAAACCGATCCCATGCATAAGGAATTTCAAATTGGAATTCTGATTAACGGTGGGAAGAGAAGCAACAGAAGAGGAAAACAGAAGGCAAACACAAGACGAATGTTCATCAGGACTGGTGTTTCAACATCATGACGGATTCCTTGGCTATTTCATTATGAATGTGAAATATACACCTAAATACAGACACAGGCTGGCAGATATTTGTTCTTGTTTGAAGCACAAACTCACTTCATTTTGATGCAGTTTTCATTAATTAAGACTTAATATCTTCAGTCATTTCTCTTCTCCAGTAAATGTGTCTTGATGTAAGAATGTTTAGATATTTGTGCAGGAGAACGAGATGATTTTCTGCGGTGAGAGACGCTTTTGTCTGCAGTTTTTATGAGGTCAGTGAGCAGTGACAGACAAAGAGCCCCATCCCCAAAGACAAACACTCTTTGGGTGCAAATGACCCTGAAAACGCGGCCGTTTTATCCCAGCGAGTGGAATTCTCTCCCAGCCGGGACAAAAAGTAAACAATACAGGGGCGCAGGCCGCGGGAGAGCGAACTTTCACTCGCGGGACGCAAGAACAACAAGCCCACAATACGGCACGGTGCTCGCGGGACTCGCTCTGTAGAGAATCAGAGAGCCGGCGAGAGGCTTCAAAGGCCGGCGGGGCGAGTGACCGACAGCGTAAAAGAGGGTTTGACAGGAGCTTCTTTCATGTGCTCCAGCAGGGGATTGTGGGAGTGCCATTACATCACCAACAGCACAAACACCACGCCGTAATGTTAGCCACTTTACACACAACAATCTGTGCACAAATAAAGCCGGTGGATTCTTGGACTCTGGTGTTGACAGAGACGTCTGTTAAAGTGCCTCCATCAACAGGCCGAAGTGTGAATCCACCATCTGCTTCTCACCGCACATTATCCCTGACGCTCCGCTCGTCTCTTCACGCTCGCATTAAACCCGTGTCAGATCCAACGCTTCTCCCGTATCCTATTAATCATGCTGAGTAAGACGTCTGCTCAGAGATTAAAGCACTCGCTACCCACAAACCAACTCTCTGAGGACGGAGGAACACTGGAAAATCATCAAGAGGAAGAAATGAGTAGATGAGGCTGATATTAGAATCAGGAGAAGAGCAGACAGAGCATCATATTCAGCTGATGAACATATAGAAATAATTACAGTGTATAATTATTGTCTGTTTTTACTGTGAGCTTCACAACTTTAGAGTTTTAAAAGTAAAGAACTCAATCCGGTACAAAGGAAATACTTCTTGCATTATACACTATATTGCCAAAAGTGTTGTGATGCTGTCTTTACATGCACATGAGCTTTAATGCCATCCCATTCTTAATCCGTAGGGTTTAATATGGAGTCGGCCCACCCTTTGCAGCTCTAACAGCTTCAGCTCTTCTGGGAAGGCTTTCCACAAGGTTTAGGAGTGTGTTTATGGGAATTTTTGACCATTCTTCTAGAAGCGCATTTGTGAGGTCAGGCACTGATGTTGGACGAGAAGGCCTGGCTCCAGTCTCCGCTCTAATTCATCCCAAAGGTGTTCTATCGGGATGAGGGCAGGACTCTGTGCAGGCCAGTCAAGTTCCTCCACACCAAACTCGCTCATCCATGTCTTTATGGACCGACGCTTTGTGCACTGGCGCACAGTCATGTTGGGACAGGAAGGGGCCGTCCCCAAACTGTTCCCACAAAATTGGGAGCATGAAATTGTCCAAAATGTCTTGGTATGCTGAAGCATTAAGAGTTCCTTTCACTGGAACTAAGGGGCCAAGCCCAACCCCTGAAAAACAACCCCACCCCATAATCTCCCCTCCACCAAACTTTACACTTGGCACAATGCAGTCAGGCAAGTCCCATTCCCCTGGCAACCGCCAAACCCAGACTCGTCCATGGGATTGCAGACAGAGAAGCGTGATTGGTCACTCCAGAGAACATGTCTCCACTGCTCTAGAGTCCAGTGGCGGCGTGCTTTACTCCACTGCATCCCACGCTTTGCATTGCACTTGGTGATGTAAGGCAAGGCACACTGTGCTCTGATTGGTCGGCTGGAGCAGTGTGTTGTGATTGGTGTTTGGGAAATGTCCCACCCCTTACCATAACTGCCAATTTCAACACACGACTGACTAATTCAACCAGGCTCCGCCCCTTTATTCTGCGTATGAATTATTATAATGAGGAATATTGTGACGTGTTGGTTCCTGGAAGAAAACTCAAGACTACAATGGAGGCGTTTCAGGAGTTCAGAAACACTGACACTGATATAGAGAAGAACTCCCGCTGGAGGGACTTTGTGACTGATGAATATGGTAAAATGCAGAATAGATTTTCATTAACATCATGCATTTCAGTAAAGCTGC
>JAGHMJ010004474.1:412500-420000 GCA_018749465.1 Paracanthobrama guichenoti | reverse complement strand
TTGATCTTCTGTGCGTTTATGAGACTCTATCAGCACTGCAGTTCCTGAAGAAAGCACACCGCTATTTTACTTTGGCTGCTATGAAATGGCAGTAAAAGCCTGATCTGTGTCTGAGATACGCAGTTACGCTCAAATCATCCCACAGAAACACAGGTTGTTCTGCTCGTTCACTGCGAGTGTGTGAGGCTTCAGAACACACAGAAAGTGTTCAGGCCGCTCCGTTCGGTCTGTTCGCGCGCCGTGACTTCATATGTGAGGCGCTGGCTGATTTAAACGTGCCATTTAAGGGGCACCATCTGTACAAACACCATTTATCATTATTGGCTGTGTTTTTGAAATCCAGTGCGATTTGGCCTCAAGATTATTTTCTCAAACGTTTAAAGTTATGTTTAACGCCACAAAGTGGTAAACATTAACAACACCATTGGAATTCGAGGCTGAGCGGCGTTAAAGGCGCCAGAAGTTATTAAAGAAATTGGCCGCTTCTTGCAATTCCTGATTTTGTCCGAGCAGGACGATCCCAAGATCCAGTTTTCACCTGAAACTGAAGCGCAGTGAACCCTGATGACAAACCCTGAGTCTTATTTGTGTGTGATCTAAGAGTCGAGTCAGCTTTACTTCTCCAGCGCTTTATACAGGACAGATCGTTTCACAGCAGCTTCACAGTCAAACACAATCAATGATGCAGACTTCATCAAATATGAGACTAATTCATATTCTGCTGTAAAGCAGCTCTACAGAAGATTCAGATCACTTCAGTTCAGTTCAATAACTGTGAAGTTCATCAATTATGAAATGATTCCCAGCTGACAGTGAATGTTCTGGCAAAGGTTCTCTCAAAGTTATGAACAAACATTCTTCCTGTAATGTTAATAGAACGTCCGTTCAGAGTTATCTGGTCTTCAATAATGTTATCAAAACGTTAGCACAAAAACATGATTTATACATCATTCATGGAAAGCTTTTTCTTAAATGTTTTATTTGGACATTCATTTTTAAAAATTTCTACTTGTTTCAGAGAACAAGTAACACTCAGAGAACATTCAAGAGTAACGTTCAGAGAACATTCTAGAGTAACGTTCAGAGAACATTCTAGAGTAACGTTCAGAGAACATTCCAGAGTAACGTTCAGAGAACATTCCAGAGTAACGCTCAGAGAACATTCCAGAGTAACGCTCAGAGAACATTCAAGAGTAACGTTCAGAGAACACTCAAGAGTAACGCTCAGAGAACATTCAAGAGTAACGTTCAGAGAACATTCTAGAGTAACGTTCAGAGAACACTCAAGAGTAACGTTCAGAGAACACTCAAGAGTAACGTTCAGAGAACACTCAAGAGTAACGTTCAGAGAACATTCAAGAGTAACGTTCAGAGAACATTCAAGAGTAACGTTCAGAGAACATTCAAGAGTAACGCTCAGAGAACATTCTAGAGTAACGTTCAGAGAACATTCAAGAGTAACGCTCAGAGAACATTCAAGAGTAACGTTCAGAGAACATTCAAGAGTAACGTTCAGAGAACATTCTAGAGTAACGTTCAGAGAACATTCAAGAGTAACGTTCAGAGAACATTCAAGAGTAACGTTCAGAGAACACTCAAGAGTAACGCTCAGAGAACACTCAAGAGTAACGTTCAGAGAACACTCAAGAGTAACGTTCAGAGAACACTCAAGAGTAACGCTCAGAGAACATTCAAGAGTAACGTTCAGAGAACATTCTAGAGTAACGTTCAGAGAACATTCTAGAGTAACGTTCAGAGAACATTCCAGAGTAACGTTCAGAGAACATTCCAGAGTAACGCTCAGAGAACACTCAAGAGTAACGTTCAGAGAACACTCAAGAGTAACGTTCAGAGAACACTCAAGAGTAACGTTCAGAGAACATTCAAGAGTAACGTTCAGAGAACACTCAAGAGTAACGTTCAGAGAACATTCTAGAGTAACGTTCAGAGAACATTCAAGAGTAACGTTCAGAGAACACTCAAGAGTAACGTTCAGAGAACACTCAAGAGTAACGCTCAGAGAACACTCAAGAGTAACGCTCAGAGAACACTCAAGAGTAACGCTCAGAGAACACTCAAGAGTAACGCTCAGAGAACACTCAAGAGTAACGCTCAGAGAACACTCAAGAGTAACGCTCAGAGAACACTCAAGAGTAACGCTCAGAGAACACTCAAGAGTAACGTTCAGAGAACACTCGAGAGTAACGCTCAGAGAACACTCAAGAGTAACGCTCAGAGAACACTCGAGAGTAACACTCGGAGAACACTCAAGAGTAAAGCTCAGAGAACACTCGAGAGTAACGCTCGGAGAACACTCGAGAGTAACGCTCAGAGAACACTCAAGAGTAACGCTCAGAGAACATTCAAGAGTAACGCTCAGAGAACATTCCAGAGTAACGCCTCAGAGAACACTCAAGAGTAACGCTCAGAGAACATTCAAGAGTAACGCTCAGAGAACACTCAAGAGTAACGCTCAGAGAACACTCAAGAGTAACGCTCAGAGAACATTCTAAAGTAACGCTCAGAGAACACTCAAGAGTAACGCTCAGAGAACACTCAAGAGAAACGTTCAGAGAACACTCAAGAGTAACGCTCAGAGAACACTCAAGAGTAACGCTCAGAGAACACTCAAGAGTAACGCTCAGAGAACACTCAAGAGTAACGCTCAGAGAACACTCAAGAGTAACGCTCAGAGAACACTCAAGAGTAACGCTCAGAGAACATTCAAGAGTAACGCTCAGAGAACACTCAAGAGTAACGCTCAGAGAACACTCAAGAGTAACGCTCAGAGAACACTCAAGAGAAACGCTCAGAGAACACTCAAGAGTAACGCTCAGAGAACACTCAAGAGTAACGCTCAGAGAACACTCAAGAGTAACGCTCAGAGAACACTCAAGAGTAACGCTCAGAGAACACTCAAGAGTAACGCTCAGAGAACACTCAAGAGTAACGCTCAGAGAACACTCAAGAGTAACGCTCAGAGAACACTCAAGAGTAACGCTCAGAGAACACTCAAGAGTAACGCTCAGAGAACACTCAAGAGTAACGCTCAGAGAACACTCAAGAGTAACGCTCAGAGAACACTCAAGAGTAACGCTCAGAGAACACTCAAGAGTAACGCTCAGAGAACACTCAAGAGTAACGCTCAGAGAACACTCAAGAGTAACGCTCAGAGAACATTCCAGAGTAACGCTCAGAGAACACTCAAGAGTAACGCTCAGAGAACATTCAAGAGTAACGCTCAGAGAACACTCAAGAGTAACACTCAGAGAACACTCAAGAGTAACGCTCAGAGAACACTCAAGAGTAACGTTCAGAGAACACTCAAGAGTAACGCTCAGAGAACACTCAAGAGTAACGCTCAGAGAACACTCAAGAGTAACGCTCAGAGAACACTCAAGAGTAACACTCAGAGAACACTCAAGAGTAACGCTCAGAGAACACTCAAGAGTAACGCTCAGAGAACACTCAAGAGTAACGTTCAGAGAACACTCAAGAGTAACGCTCAGAGAACATTCCAGAGTAACGCTCAGAGAACACTCAAGAGTAACGCTCAGAGAACATTCAAGAGTAACGCTCAGAGAACATTCCAGAGTAACGCTCAGAGAACACTCAAGAGTAACACTCAAGAGTAACGCTCAGAGAACATTCAAGAGTAACGCTCAGAGAACACTCAAGAGTAATGCTCAGAGAACACTCAAGAGTAACGTTCAGAGAACGCTCAGAGAACACTCAAGAGTAACGTTTCCATAATGTTTGAAGAATGAAACAATTGAATGTTCCCTTAATGTTCACATAACCAAGAAAAAACAATATCTCTATTTATACACATTTTGGGATATCGCATAATACAAAACACTGGATGGTGCCAAGATCTGTGTACATTTTAAAAATGCACATAATGCACTCAAATGATTTGGATACATTTTCTATCCGATAAGAAGACATGCACATATACTACGACAGAAACACATTTACTGAATAAATCCCACGATTTGGTTAATTCTTCCAGAAGCG
This sequence comes from Paracanthobrama guichenoti, assembly GCA_018749465.1. NCBI lineage: Eukaryota > Metazoa > Chordata > Actinopteri > Cypriniformes > Gobionidae > Paracanthobrama > Paracanthobrama guichenoti. The sequence continues at coordinate 415,983 of JAGHMJ010004474.1, read as the reverse complement.
TCTCACACGATTGTGTTCCCAAACACCAGCATCCCAACTCAAGAGAACATGACAGCGTTTATTGTGCTTCGCCTGACGCTCTGACTCATTTATGATGGAGGGAAAAGAGCCCGATCGAGCAACTTACAGTTTATTACGGATATTTTGAGCCAATTTTTACAGGATTTTGTTCTCTTGAACACATGGGATGAAAACGCTGCTTTATTCACAAACGTTTTATGTGATTTTCCAATTTTGTGCATAAGTTAAATTCCATCTTGGGAGGGAAACACAGCTAAAGTCAGTGTTGTGAAGTTGATAAATTCAGATTTTACAAAAGACAATAGAGTTATTATTCAGATCAGTTCAGTTCAAGTTTTGTTCTCATCCAATAGTGTCATTGTTCAAATAATAATATTACTGAATAATAAATGTCTCTTAGACCGGCACATTGAGATCCAGACAGATTCCGCCAGAGGAGATGAAAATGATGGCAAGCCGTTCAGATCAAATAAATGAAGGGAAAGGCTCCTTCTCGTACTGACAGACAGAACCAGCAGATCTCTGATGATGTACGATAAGCCAATCACAGCCCAGCTCACCAGGATCACAGGAGCTTGTTACAGCTCTGATGGGATTTCAGCAGATCGTCTGAAGACACTTGAGCTTCTACACATCCAGGGATTTTCTCAGGGATTGAAGAGTTTAAAGAAACACGATTATGCTCGAGCTTCATTCATGTGTGCTTTCCTGCTCAGAACTGCCAAGATATACACTATATTGCCAAAAGTTTTGGGACGCCTTTTGCAGCTCTAACAGCTTCAGCTCTTCTGGGAAGGCTTTCCACAAGGTTTAGGAGTGTGTTTATGGGAATTTTTGACCATTCTTCTAGAAGCACATTTGTGAGGTCAGGCACTGATGTTGGACGAGAAGGCGTGGCTCGCAGTCTCCGCTCTAATTCATCCCAAAGGTGTTCTATCGGGATGAGGTCAGGACTCTGTGCAGGCCAGTCAAGTTCCTCCACACCAAACTCGCTCATCCATGTCTTTATGGACCGACGCTTTGTGCACTGGAGCGCAGTCACTGTTGGGACAGGAAGGGGCCGTCCCCAAACTGATCCCACAAAGTTGGGAGCATGAAATTGTCCAAAATGTCTTGGTATGCTGAAGCATTAAGAGTTCCTTTCACTGGAACTAAGGGGCCAAGCCCAACCCTTGAAAAACAACCCCACCCCATAATCCCCCCTCCACCAAACTTTACACTTGGCACAATGCAGTCAGGCAAGTCCCGTTCTCCTGGCAACTGCCAAACCCAGACTCGTCCATGGGATTGTCAGACAGAGAAGTGTGATTGGTCACTCCAGAGAACACGTCTCCACTGCTCTAGAGTCCAGTGGCGGCGTGCTTTACTCCACTGCATCCCATGCTTTGCATTGCACTTGGTGATGTAAGGCTTGGATGAGCTGCTCGCCATGGAAACCCATTCCATGAAGCTCTCTATGCACTGTTCTTGAGCTCATCTGAAGGCCACAGAAGTTTAGAGGTCTGGAGCTATTGACTCTGCGGAAAGTTGGTGACTTCTGCGCACTGTGACCCTCAGCATGCGCTGACCCTGCTCTGTGATTTCACTTCATGGCTGAGTTGCTGTTGTTCCCAATCGCTTCCACTTTGTTATAATCCCACTAACAGTTGAGCGTGGAATATTTAGTAGTGAGGAAATTTCAGGAATGGACTTATTGCACAGGTGGCAACCTATCACGGTACCACGCTTGAGTTCACTGAGCTCCTGAGAGCGAGCCATTCTTTCACAAATGTGTGTAGAAGCGTCTGCATGCCTAGTGCTTGATTTATACACCTGTGGCCATGAAGGGATTGAACACCTGAACTCAGTGTTTGGAGGGGCGGCACAATACTTTTGACAATATAGTGTACGACAAAAACACACAATATTGAGAAGTTTGCATAATGCTGTGTGCTATTTTATGCCTTGATGACTATTTTGTCTTCTCTACGCTGTTAGAAGAAGAGCTTCAGAACCTGTTAGGGGCTCCATCACTTTCTGGATTTAGTCTTAGTTTATTAATTGTTTTAATTAATTTTTGAATTAAACACCTCGTAAACATACTTTATCAGTAGAAAAATAAAATAACCCCATTGAACATGAAAGTATTAAGCAATCATTGAAGTCATTCCTCCTTGTATAGACGCTTTTCTTCTTTAAAATTGAGTCAGGAACTCTAGAGATCTGTAGAACCCTTTATTTCTAAGAGTGAAGAGCTTCTTTATAGCTGAAATTGAATTTGAATTTCAATTAATGCACTTCACACGGTTACTGATCTGAACTGAATTAACACTGATCTGAATAATGACTCTTCAACTTGATGACGTTTGCATCGGTATAAAGCGCTGTAGAGCTAAAGCCGACTGGACTTGATAATAACTCTATTTACGGGATGATCAGTCTGTAGACGGAAGCTCAATCAGTAGCGCTGTTGTCTGGCTTCGAGCGTTAGCTGAAATTGCCGTGCGTAATCCCTTTAGTTCCGTACAGCATTAGCACAAACTCCAGCGGCCGCCACACGATCCCCTGCTTCTGCGGCTCTGAAGGGCTCCGGTAATTGCAGGGGTCTAACAGTCCGACACCAACAAAGGCTTTGAGTCAGATTCAGACGCAAACCATTACGCTCAAATCACTGTTAATAACAGAAGACACTCCAGAAGCAGAGCGTTTGTACAGCTGAGGCGAATCATTCCTGCGTCTTACTGACTCCACACTCTTTAGTGCACTACATGAAGAGCGCTGAGAACAGCACACCAGACTTCTGTCTGAACACTAGTGTGTTTATCATCTCATGTGCTGTCATTAGTGTGTCACCAATATAATGGGTTTAGTTGTGACTTTTAAAATGTTTCTGAGAGAGTCTCTCCTGCTCATTAATCTGCTCATAACTCCAGTAGATCAGTGTAATACTCCTCCAGTGTAGATCAGCTGTTCTCTGTGTGAATATATAGTAAAGTGTGATTTATTCCTGTGATCAAAGCTGAGTTTATCATCATTACTCCAGTCTTCAGTGTCACATGATCCTTCACTAATAGAAAGTTCAAAATAACACCATTTATTTGAAATATAATCTTTTGTAACATTATAAATGTCTTTACTGTCACTTTTGATCAATTTAAGAAAATGTGAGTGGTGCTTGCAGTGGCAAAACTCGGCACTTGATTGCTAGGGTGGTCTGAGTGGTTGCTAGGGAGTTGCTAGGGTGTTCTGGGCGATTGCTAGGGTGTTGCTAGGTTGTTGATATGGCATTACTAGGTGGTTGCTAGTGTGTTCTGGGCAATTGGTAGGGTGGTCTGAGTGGTTGCTAGGGAGTTGCTAGGGTGTTCTGGGCGATTGCTAGGGTGTTTATAGGTGGTTGATATGGCATTACTAGGTGGTTGCTAGGGAGTTGCTAGGGTGTTACTAGGTGGTTGCTAGGATGTTATGAGTTGTTGCTAGGCAGTT